>JAVSBS010006353.1:36251-98058 GCA_033124195.1 Coracias cyanogaster | reverse complement strand
GTGACAGAGCACTGGAACAGGCTGCCCAGGGGGGTTGTGGAGTCTCCTTCTTTGGAGACATTCAAAAGCCACCTGGATGCGCTCCTGTGTGATCTATTGTAGGTGATCCCGCTCTGGCAGGGGGGCTGGACTTAGATGATCTTTGAGGTCCCTTCCAACCCCTAACATTCTGTGATTCTGTGATTCTTGGTATCATTGTCTAAACTTGAGGCTGGGGCACTCTGGAGTATGGTTCCTCAGCCATGTTCCTGGGGACCATGTCCTAATCACATCTTCTAACAGAACAGGGCTGGTGTCACATTGCTCTGGTCCTTGTCTAGGATGGCAGGAGCAGAGAGAAAACATGCTTCTGCAGGTCCAGGGACCTTTTTTGATGTGGGAGCACACAAAGTAATATGTCTCTTGGCTATGGAAACAACCAGCACCAAGAACAATGATGTGAGGACCTATGCTTATCTTTGGTTTCGCCTGATCTGAAACCACCACCAAACTTATTTTAGGGCAAGTGTAGAACTTAATAGTAGTTTTGATTATATGTTTATCTACTGTTCACATTAAGTCTCACTACAAACTACAAGTGAAATACACTTTATTTTAACCATGTCTTCTATTTGACTTTCGGCTATTTTACTTTTTAGAGGTGGCTGTTCAGCAAATCCCTTTGGATAGCAGGAACCTAATTACATTTTCTCAGACTTCTTGCAGTCCTCTTTGTTGTTCAGAAGTTTAATTTTCTTTCATTTTTGGGAGGCAAAGTAATATCACATTTAGGATACTATTGTGAGGATTAAAATAGTGTGTCATAGTCCAGAATAGCAAGGGAACTTTAAAAATAGATATTTTTTTAAAAAAGTTATTGCAAATGATATATAGTTTATCAGTACTTGGTATTTCTTGTCACATGTTGACACAGTTAAAATAGGAATTGCGGCATTTTGCAGTCAAACACAAAAAAGTTTTGAGCAATGATTCTGCTAAGGCATGTTTTTGTAGCATTTCTCTGAAGTTTGGTAAAACTTGTGCATTGCAAGTTCCCTGTCGTTGTTCTTTCCCTTGCAGGTACCATTGTCTATATAAACATTCCTGTAGAGCTTAGTGTGTAGATGAATCTTTCTATGTAAAATGTTTTGAGTTTATTGCATAGTGTTAAGAGCTTCAAGCTAATTTTGTTTCATCAGATCTGCACTCAAATGTGTATTTCAGTCAGAATTTAGAGCAGTTGTGCAAGTTGTTGAGGTGCAGATTATGCCAAAATACTGATCATAACATTGTAGTAAGATTATCTTCTGATTGCAACAGTAAAAGCAGCTGCTGTTAGCCACAAAATATTTTTCGAGAACAGAGAGATACACATTAAAAAGTAGCCGAAGTCCTAGCAGAGGTTGTGGGTGAATAGGTAAAAAAATAATGCACAAGAAAAAAGGGTATTTTCGCATTTTATTAGTGTATGTTTTCAGGGGGTTGGGGTTGGGGGGGACAGAGAGGAGCAGTGGTAATATCTCACCTTTCTTCCGAACTCCTGGATCAGGATCGGTTTATAATGCCTGAAGTAACTCTGTTACACAGTCTATATATACTTCTGGCTTAGCTTTTAATTTGTATAGCTCATGTAACAAGATGCAATAGCTTTCTCCCTGTCCCCTTTAAGTACTTTTCTGGTGCTCTTGCAGATTCTTGTCCTCTTAAGAGCTTTAATCTGCTTGATTGTTTTGTATGAGCGGTAGTGCCCACATACATCTTAGTGATTTCCTCTCTTTAGATGCATTACTTGAGTGGAATTGATTTGACTGAAAGCTGATAGCCATGCTCCTCCTGCTTTGTAATCCCTTTCATGGAGGGTCAATGACTGTAAGGCGAACTAAACATTTTGTAAATTCTGTTTTGAAAGTTGTGGATGTGAAGAATTCAGAGTGAACACTTAATAATTGTGCTTGGCTTGAAGTATCTAAATGGCAAGTCCATTATTTTGTTACTCAAATTTTAGTTGCCTCATAGTGACAGCTTCATACTTGTTCTCTAGTGTGTATCAAGAAGAGGTCTTGTCTTTTCCCTCAAGAATAGTAGATGTAATATACTGGAATGAAGAGGAACACTAATGGTTTAATACTTTTCATAGTTGAAATACTAAAGTCATAAATAAAGAATTTGTAGATAATGTGATGACTCTGCTTTTTTTTTGTATGATAAACTTCTTTAATTCTAAGAACTGCAGCGTCATTCTGTGAATTCACTGTTTGCTTATCAAAATGGCTTCTTTTTTAAAAAAAAAGTCACTTATCCAAACAGTTTTTTATTTCTGCAGAAGATGGCAAAAAGATTCAAGGATTCATGGCAAAGTACACAAGTGGTGAAAAAGAATCACTGCTGTAGTTGGCTACATTAAAAAATTTAACTGAAAAATATTTCTATGAAAAAGCTGATGCCTCCCCGTGTGAACATTTGGTTACCTGGATGAATGCCCATTCTTTGCACTAAAGGCTGCAAAAACTGCAAATATATTTAATTATCCATTGACAGCATCTAATGACTATGTTAATATGATTAGTTACAATTTGGAGTTTTCAGTAAGATATTAATGTTTTTTGGCAGGGTCTTTGGAGCATGGTGACTTGCATGCTGTAGCTGCATTTCTTTCATTTGGTTTATTCTCTTTGATTTCCTTGAGAGGTCTCTGGCATACAGTAATTCAGCACTATATGATTTTTGTAGATTCCCTTTTCACATGCGCTTTTTTTTCCTAGTTAACAATGTGATGTGACCTTTGTTGGATTCCTGTGCATACTGTTGCTGACACTGTTTGGGTTTCTCCTAGGCTGATCTTGAATCTCAAGGATTTTGCATAGGTAGCAACTCTCCCAGAAGTATTAGGAGTGTGTATTATTAGCCAACAAAGCGTGTTCAACTGCAAAGTCGTGACATTTTTGCAAAGTCAGCTGCTGTATTTTTTCTTCTGACCTGTCTCTTAATCGCGCTTTAAAAGAGAAAGTTTGAGCATATAACTGCTGGGTAGTGCTGCCTTTGTGAAGCTCCCATTCTAGGTTTATTTTTCAAACTGTTTAGTTGAGTTTCATACAGACTTGCTTTCAGATTAACATGGATGGATTTAGGCCAATGCTTCCAGACTACAAACCATTCACATAGAGTGTAAGTCCAGTGCAGGTCAGGTCAGCATAATACGGGACTGTGTTCACTCTGGGAAAGGCAGGTGGCTAGCTGGGGCATGGCCTCTGTTGTGTGATTTCATGACCAGAATTGTCTTAAACCTGGATGGGATTGTGTGATAACCAGATGGAGACTGTGCCTGCATATACAATCTTAAGAAAGAAAATTTCAAGTTCGGAAGTGCCTAAGACATTTTTGGTACTTTTGTGTGTACTACATAGGTATTTTTGTGCTCTACCAAACTATAAACACATGGTGTGTTTTTTATATGTATTCATAAATGAGGCTTTGAGCCTAGGCATCTTATTTCCTTTACTCCAAATGCTTTCTGTAGCTTCTGTACTCTGCCCTGAATTTCTGGTTAGTTTTACATTTAAGAGTTAAAATATTATAGGGAAAACATGTTCAGATTAAAAGTCTTTGAGTCTGATGCATGGCCTTCATCCTAAATGATGTTTTAACTGCGTAACAGCTCTTATGTTACAAATACTCTTATTCAGGATTATTTCTTACATTCTTATCACCACTGGAAACAGTGCCGCACAGCCTGTCTTTAGGAACAGTTACAAGGTTTGTTGCACTCTGAGTAACAGAAGGCAAAGTACCAACAATGCAGGCCATATTTTGGTAGGGTTGTCAGCTGCTGTTGTGCTTCAAAATGGATGCTGGTTCAGCAGACAACTCTTCTGAAATAAATGTCTTTAAAAATGAAAGCAAAATGAAGTGCTTAGAGAGGGAAAAAAAATGAAACAGTAAGCTCAATACGGTTTATGATAAGATTGCCCTGGAGCACTGGGAGCAAGCCAAGCATAAAATTTAAATGCCTATCTGCTTTTTGTCATAGAGAAGTACCTTAAAAACTGATGTGCTAGAAATGGCCAGCGAAATGATCCACAGCCTTGCTACTTTCTTCATAGGGTAAAGCTGCTTTCCTGAAGCTCTGCTAAGTCACTTGTGTCTACTACAATGCCTCAGCTTAAGTTTTAAATGCATGTATAGCTTCCTTGGTTATCAACCTCCCACAAATGTTTGCAGTGTTCTACAGAACAGGGTCCTCTGTAACAGAAAAACAAAAGACAGGTGACACCATACAGACCTCAGGCTGATATTATTTTGTAAAGAATAAATAGTTCTAACTAGACAAAGAAGAACGTGTATAATTTCTAGGAACTTTAGGAACATTTACCAAGCTGGTTTTAAGTGTTATTTTAGTGGAACTTAAGAATAAATTATTACAATCAAAAGCCATTTAAAAAACCCCCATCTTATAGTTTTGTTAAATGGCATTACATTTGAATATATTAATTTTATGCCCAGGAGAAAAGACTTTTAATTTCTTCTTCATGATGTATGAAGCTGGAATTGCCAGTAAGATCACAGCCTAGGAGATCTATTCAGATTCCTCAAAAAACTTCATTTTTTGGGGTGTACGGTGTGGTTTTGGTGTTCGGTTTATTTTCTGGTATGTGGTGGTTTTTTGTTTGTTTGTGGGTTTGGTTTTTTTTTTTTAAGGCACACTTAGAAGTTTATTCTTGTATGTGTAATGAGCTGCAGTTCATGAGGAGGAAATTAGTGCAAAGGTAATTTTCCCAGCAAGTAGTCCTCCCAACACATAGAAGTGGAATGGAACGAACCTGAACAGTGCATACTTTTGCATGGTTAGCTACCCTGTTCCAGTGTGTTTATGTATGCTATACTCTCATTTTAATCTATGTTGAAGAGATATAGGGAAAAAAATATAAATCTTATATAGAATTAGGAATAATACTTTTCATTGTTGAACATATTCTAAGCAGTTATTATAGTACACTGCTTAAACATATTAATATTTATCTGAGAAGCATCATGTGCTGTTATGTGCTCTTTGAAAACAAAATGAGAGGGTGTTGTGATGCTGTATTGCTCATGGAAGCATGCATTCATTAATGAAAATCCTAAAGATACATTTGTGTTGGTCTGCTGAGAGATGTAGGGAGTGCTTAAGGATTAACGCTTTAAAAAAGGCGGGGAGGGAAGAAGGAAGTAGAAGTGGTGGAGAGAAGATTTTCATTGACTCTCAATGTATGCAGTAATAAACCAGCAGAATATGGTTTAAGGTGATCTAATTGAAAAAGAACACTTCTAGGTAGCTGAGGAAAAATGTTCACAAAGCTGTAGTGAAGAACAGCTTTAAATGGAGATTAAGGCTGGTGAATGGAAATTCTTTTTCTCCATCTTAGAAACTTTTATGAATGTTGGATTTTATAATCCCGTGAGAATTCATAATAAAAATTAATTGGAAGAAGACATCATCATCTATTTCTGTTGGTAATAGTTGACCACAATCTCTACATGAATAAATGGATGTATATTGCTCCACTGAGAAAGTACTTAATATTATAAAATGCCCACAAATGTGAAAGTTATTGTATAAGAATATTTATACCTCGGTTCAGTGACTGGTGAAGAAAAATTTGTTTATTACTGTGTGAAATGTATAATAGTAGCTACTAAGCTATACCCAGTGCTCAGCATGATTTGGAGGAATTGGGGAACAGTGAAAGCAAACCTTTTTTGTGTCCCATTTTCTGCAAATAGGTAGAACGTTAGAAGCCTAATGGATTTACATATTTTCCTTTTTTATTTTTTCACCCAGATCTGCAAAGGTATTGAAAGGGTACATAAATGGTGTGTATAGAACTTCAATGAGTAGCAGGATAACCTAACAGTGTTGGAGTAAGAGATCTAAAATTCATTCTAAAGTTATCATTCATTCTAAAAAATAGATCGGATTTGGGGGGTTTTTTGGTGATTTTTTTTGTGGATTTTTTTTTTAGTTTAAAACATGCTAAAACATTATAGTTGCCTTTTTTTGCTATTCTGTGTCTGCTGTCTGTTAGCTCCAGATTCACACTGGCCACAAGAGACACATAGCTACTAGAAATGACAACGAACAAGGAGAAATAGCACTTCATGTCTCTCATTATCCGGATGAAAAGTGGGCCAGGAAGTTTGTACGTCATTTCATATCAGAGTTAGACTGTCCTTCCTCCCACCCCCTCCCAGCATTTTATTTTAAAAAAATGAAGAAACAGCCTTGACATTTGTTAGCTTTGGGAACTTAGTATATTCTCTGAGGTTTTGTCTATTTGAATAATGGAGTAATTCAGTGAATTCTTTAACTTGAATATTACAGATGTTGACTAGAACTAGTAATTACTGAAAACTATTACTTTATTAAAATTAACAGGTACTAGCATACTGATTTTAATTTTTAAGTATTACCAATTTATGACAATTTCTTGCTTAAAGAGGACTTAGTCTTTTAGTGTCACATTTTGAGAAGCTGTAAAAGATTCCAGAAGCACTGTAGCAAATCTGTGAAAAAGTTTTAGTATATGCAAACATAGTAATGCGTTTTGAATTTGCTTAATTAAATTCTGTTATTTTTTATGTTAATGGAAAGAATTTGTGAACACTCATTAGTTCATTTGCAAGACAGTCATGTTAGCAAATTGTTCCTTTCTTTTTATAGGGTTAGATGCTAAAGTAAAAGTAGGTGAGAGAAGCCTAAGACTGTAGCAGTACTTCAGCAGAGCTGGGGCCAAGTCCTGGTTCTATGCATTTACTGTTAGGCAATATTGCTATATTTTTCCTATGCCATGCATTGTTTTGATAATGACCTAGTGATTGAAAGGTTTGCCGTTCCCCAAATAAGTGGAAAAATAGACTAGTTCTAGTGAACTGGAAAACACGAGCAGCATAGTTCCCTCATTCAGCACGCATTTTATGGAACATGTATACCAAATTTATGACATCAGATTAATAAACCTTAGGCATAACCTTAGAATAGAATAGGAGGAGGTTGTTTCTTAGCTCAGAGTTATAACTCATTTATAGACTGATGGCAGGAAAGTAACATGCCTTTTTATGTCTTTTTTTTTTTTTTTCCCCTCCTATCCCATGATGTCTTATAAGTACAATAGACTTCTAGGGAAAAAGAAGGTTGCTTCTTCCATTGTTGAAGTCTTATCATATAGATTTAAAGGAAAAATGTAATCTGTAAACATGTATCTGTTGTACAGATGGAAATGTAATTTACCTACCTACCTATGCAGTTTATCATTGAGCCAGCATGTAGTTCAGTTCATAAGAAGCAGATGTCAGCTGGCCTTGAGCTCCAGTCAGTGTGTTGGTCTGGTTTGATAACCTGAGCAAACACTTTCAAAACCAACTCTTGTATGTTCCTGCTTTGCAAGAGTTTGTAGCAATAGAGTCTTTGGATTTGTGGCAGTAAACGCTGGGGCTAGGTTCTCATATTTATTACTTTCTCTTTCTGTCTGGAAAGCAATGCTCTCAAATAGATCTCCTCTTTCCACCCAAAAATACATTATTAAGTAAATAGCACAAGTTCACGCACAAGGAATGTTGTGTTGCAGCTGTTTTTCTTACTCATTGCCTTTTTTGATGTGTTTTTCCAGTCCAGAAAAATCAAGATTAGTCAAGCCATACTATACTTTCATATCAGATCTGTTTTAATTTTGAATATTATTTTCATCTTCCAACATTTTTCTGTAATACTAATCCCATATTTCATTTTTATTCAAGCCTGCTGAGAGTCTCAAATTACTTATAAACACTAGTCAAAACATTTCCCGCTGTTGTTCATATTTTTTAAGACAATGGGGAGGTTAAGTAACTTGCCCAAAGAGTCAAGCTAAGTATCTACTAACAAGTGCTTTTTTTAGCCGCTATATGTCCTTTTTTCATTTAATGTGTATAAATACCAGTTTATTACTAGAGATGAGCTAAGAAAACTGGAAGAAATCTTTCATACAGAAAATGGAAGACATGTATTTAGGTGCTGTCAGTGCCTTAAGGAAGGATGAAAAGAGACATTATATGCTGAGAGATCACATAGCAGTTAGTGTGGTTAAACTCTTATTTTAGCTGGATTAAGAACAGATCATGTGTACATCCAGGAAGAAGGTAAATCAGCTCTCTCTCCTGGTGAAGTGTTAGCGGTAGGCTTGCTTTTCAGACCTCAGACCTGCAAGATGCAGTAATGTATAGATCCGGGGCTTGTGAGTGCAGCCCTGGAGAGGGTCTCCACACAGAAGCCAAGGGAGGTAGGACCCCACGTATTCACCAGCCCACTGCCTGCCTTACAGCTCTGGGCTGCTGTGGCCAGCAAGGCCAGCTCTGCAGCAGGAAGCAGGAGGTACAGTCTGGAGAATGTATGTGGAGTTAGTATGAAAATATTTTTAGCGCTGGTGAAGTTCCATGTCAGATGCTAAATTTCTAAACTCCCTTTCTTCGAAAGGAAGATAGGACAATGAAGCAGCATCTGTAAATAGCTACACCTAAGTGCAAAACTGTGATTGTAAGAACTAAGGTAACGGATGGACTTAAAATTCTACTTCCCAAGCAGGAGTGTTGTACAAGATGTCTGAGGCTGTTCTGGCTGGAGTGATCTGTGTCCTTGTACTCTTCTGGCCACCAGCAGCTCTGATGGCAGCTGGCAACAAGACTGCAATGGACTAAGTTTTTACTTTTACGTGAGAAGACTCCTGAGGTAGGAGAGAGTGCAACTCAGTAATAGCTTGCAAAAACACACACAGCAAGCTGTTACTTCACAGACGACCTGCACCAGCCTCAACTGTTGATGCTTGGGAAGGTCTTTTTTTGCCTGGAGTCCCATAGTGAATCTGAAGAGTATTAACTAGTTAGTATAAAATACCGAGTTTTCCCCTGCACAGGCAGAGAATGAAAATGGCTGGTAGCACATTACACAGCATCAGCAAAAGCAATGCTCGTGGCCAGTTAAAAGCAAATTGGACCTGGGATTAAGGGAGGAGGAGATGAAGGAACCCAAATGAGGAAGGGGGAAGATGTATGGGCTGTTATGTGATCACTGGGCTTTTAGACTGAAGGGGAAGCTGTGTGATGGTGCCTTGCTCTGCTTTATGACCTGGCGATGACGAAGGTATAATATGCCAAGTACTGACATTTTTTTGTTCATTTGTCATTTTGACCTTGATAAACACTCTGTGTGAAATGGTGCCATGCGGTCTCTAGGAGTTCAGAGTGATGGATCTGGTGGTCCTTTATGGACTTTTAATTACAAAAATGTTTTATGTTAAATGTAAGTGTACATTAAGTGAATTAAGGTCTGTAAGTGTGATTGAAGAAAAGTGCTCTGCTGATTACATGTCAGATTAAGTCTTAAATGTGAATGCTTTGGCTAGGTAGCCTTCTGAAATGAGGCCTATTGTGGGCTTGGTGTTGCCATCTTCAGCTTGTATTGCAGTTATGTACTCATCAGAATCACACAAGCATTCTCAACATAATTATCACAAAGACATAAAAACATTCTAGTATTAATATGCTTTTGGGGAGACTCAACTCTTTTCTTAGTGTGTGCTGTAGCCTACTTGCAAATTCAGTGAACTTTGCATCTAAATGGTTGTGCATGCTAGTCCTGGATCTTCTGTTGGCTGCTGTTAACAATCCTTATTATAAAACCCAAAGTAGGAAACCCTGGTTTATCATTCACCTGGGATGGCTAACAGCTTTCACAAAGTCATTTCAAGTAGAATTGGGAAAAAAGCCAAGTTTCAACTTCACCCTGCAGTTTTCTGTAGAGTATGGCTATACTACACAGTGGCAACGTGGGTCTCTACCCCTCAGCAACCACACTGTGTATCAACATTGTAACACTGCTGCAGTTTTGTGCAAAAGAGTTTAACTTGAGCCCGCATTCACTCTTTCACATACCCTGAACAGAGCTGTTATTGTATGTAGCTGTGACAACTGAACCAACGTTTCTTCCAGGAACTGAAAAAAAATCATCAGTATATGTCATCTAGATTTTTTATTTATTTTATTGTTGTTCTTGTTATGTGTATGTTGTTGTTTTTCTTAGCATGCCTTAATATAAATTAATTTTTTTTTTTTTTTTTTTGGTGCTCTCTGGAGGACAAGCAGGGCAACTGCTTGTTTCTCTCTGCTAATTATACCTGTAACTAAATTGACGTGTTTGGTAAGCATCAGTGACAACTTCCATGCTATTGCTTTAATATACTCTATGTTTTATCATGTGGTAGTTTGTTGTTTGGAGGGGTTTTTTGTTTGGTTGTTTTTTTGTTTCTTTTCAGGCAATGGAACAGTTGAGATTTCACTCTTTTTGGATCCTTTAGTGTGAAATCTTTCAGCTGTAGCCAAAGTCAATTCATGTAACTTTGTAAGATGGCAAAATTTTTGTCTCGTGTACTTAATTAAGAATGGAAAAACAAAAGATAATAATGGAGCATTTAGCTGCAGAGATCTAAGAAGTTCGCCACAGATAAAAAAGAAGATTATATGATGTGGATGCTCCTGGGAGGTTCAGAGAATCTAGAAAATGTAGTCAAATATGGCATGCTGACGACAGGAATAAATGACTGGGAGGCATATTTAGGAGGGCATAAAAGCAACTCACAATTTCTCTGGCACAATGAGTTGGAAAACAATTACTGTTCCACAGGAAATTCTACTATTTAAGTTTAACTCCAGTTCAGGACAAAAGCTCTGTTTACTGTAGAAATAACAGCCTAAAATTTCATTTTGGGTGTATTGAAGGCTTTTTGCCTAACTGATGATGAGTCATTCCTATCTGATTTTGAAAAATCAAAGCATTATAGATTTAAATACAGCAAAGGTCAAATAAAAATAGAAAAGTCCTAGTGAAGTGTTTGGAAACTTAGAAAGATGGAAAATGTTTTCAAACTGTTCTGAACAAAACCAATTTTGAGAAAAATACATTTTTGTTGAAAACTACATGTAATTTTTTTGTCCTTTTAAAGACTTGCAGGCTATATCATGCAGAGATTAAAATGAGGTAGTTGAAACTATTATCAGGCAAGGTTAGCTAGAAGGTAGCTGTAGAGGCAGTAGGCTGACGTGACATCCTGTTTCTGCTACATTTATATGTTGCTGCTGGGCAGCGTACTACCTATTTCAAAACATACAGCAATTGTATGGCTCACAATAGAAATCAGCTCCACATTTTTAAGGGCTTGACTTAGTGTTTAACTGGAATATTCTTATTACTGAGAATGGATGACAATCAGGCTGCTCATGTAGAAGTCCACTAAGTTGTAGTTTGTATTTATATTTGTCTAAAACAACTCCAGCTGAGGAGGTTGTTTTTTTCTTTTCCCCTGAACAGCTTTTAAGGGATTAATATAAGGAGGTCTCCTACAAAGCCAACTGGATAAATTACACAGAAACAGTCAGTTTTCTTTTTGTTTACTTGCTTTTGTATAGAGTTGTACTGTCAACAACAACGGTAAAATAGATTTTCCAAATTTGTATAATCCCAGAGGATTTTACAAAAATCATAACAGTGCTGGTTGTATACTTAAATAAGTGTATATGCAAATAGGAGAAGCAATTTTTGTATGCTTACTCCAGATACTTACAAAATCTAGGCCAGACCAAAAAGCTCTGCTTCTTGTTTCAAAACAAAATTGCTTGCTGTAGAAGATATCCTTAGGTGGCAGTGAAGAAAAATGCTTCAGGATTTTTTATAAAAGGTGAAACTAATGTTTTAAAGTAGGATTTTAGAATATATTTTATTTTGTTGTATGCATCTTCCTGTTGATATTGTTTGCCAAGATTACTCATAGAATATATTGAAGTGAAGTAGTAAAAATCAGATAATAGTCTGAATGAGTGTTATACTCATCTATCGATTCCTGTGAGGTTTCATTAGCGTTTCTGTGGTTGAATTTTTAGGTTATAAGTTGACTGTCATCTAGAACTTGTAATTTACGTATAAACTGTCTGCTCATATATAATCAGTGATGTGTATCACGATTTCAGATTGCCTATGTAACAGGAATTAAGTACAAACGGGTGAAAATGGCAGTGTCCACAAGTACTAGTTTCTTTTTATCTTTGCTCTAGGTATTCTTGTGTAAGCAATCAAATATACCTTCAGAGAAAGTTAAAGTGCTGGTATAGCAATATGCCTCTTAGTCTTACTCAGAGGAAAAAAATAGATTAAGATAAGGGCTTTTTTCCCTAATTTGGGACCTCATGTTGGTTTTTCTGGGTAATTAATATACACTTACAAAGTAGTCACTCGTAAGTAGGCATCAAAACATAGGAAAGCCTAAATTTAAGTCCAGCATTTAAATATGCCATAAAATAACTTAGGTCGTTAATATGATTCAGTTCCATATCTGGTTTTTGATGTGGGTTTTTTGTTTGTTTAGTTTTCTTTTGTTGGTTGGGGTTTTCTTTTTTTTTTTAATCTTAGGTTAGTGTGTTTTTTCAGATTGTGACTGGAGTTCTAGGGTTTGTACTGTTTGGTTGGGGTGGAGGCAAAAAGTACTGAGGTAGTTAATCCTGTGTTATATTCTCTGAAATTCAGTCTTTGAGTTCTTCCCTCATTTCTACCCGTTTTTAATAATGAACAAATTAATATATTGACCTAAGGGGAAAAAAAAAGCCCCAAACACTTTTCAAGAACACAGCAATACAGTATTTCTTGTGATCTCAAAGATATCTTTCAGGTCAAAAATATTAGATAGACAACATTAGAATGCAGATGTTATCTTTCAAGAATCTTCTTAGTAGAGATCATACTTGTTTCATGTACTTTTGAAAATATATATATTAGAAGTGGCGCTTTACTGTGTTTCCTCAATATTTAACTGATTTTCTCACTCTGAACCAGATATCATGTTTTTTAGGGAGCAGTTACTAAATCCTTCCCAGAACACTACTCTAAAATGCTCAGACTCAGTGTAGTATTCATTTGTATAGCCCTTGTTCATTATGGACAGTCTCTTAAAACTTAATTACCATTGAATAATAAGAAACATTTTTGATCAGTTGTTTGATTTATGAGAAGAGGAGGCAATGTTTATTCCTGAGCTTTTGATTGTATCAGGCAAATTGCTGATTGTTGAAAAGCTTTGTAATTATTTAATCTTTTGAAGTTAGGGTCCATGGTTGTAGCTTCACTGAATAGGGCATATTAGTCTTAGTCTTTAAAACTGCTTCATTCTATTTTCAGAAATTCATTTTCTGAAAGCATGTATTTATGAAACATTCAGCTAATTCTGCAGAGTTATTTTACTAATAAGCCAAGTCCTCTTTGTAGCTGATTTTCCTCCAATGTGGAAACCTTGTTTCCAAGCAGAGGTTTAACCTTCCAGCATGGGAAATGTTAAGTGGATCTGCCACAGTCTGACTTTTTCTCAAGAGAAGTAAAACCCTTAGGTAAATAACAGAAAATAGTAATAATATATTGAGAGCCCACTAATACTTTGGATTTTATGAACCTTAATATTTTGAATAGCCTTCAAAGGGTTTTCATACTCTGTCTAGCCATTTTGAAATTGAAGAGCATTTATTCTGTGTATATAATTTTGCATAGAAATACCTACCATTTTTCAGTGTCATCTTCACACTTCTTAAGTAAATTGAACCTGTAATTGAAGTTCCTGTTCATTGTCAATGCTGCTCTTCCTAAGAGGTAAGTGGATATAAGAAGAAAAAGTATGTACTTTAAATCTTCTACTCTCTTAGCTAGGTTGTATCCAAAGCATAGTTTCTTCAGTGTATTTTGAGAGTAATTGATTTTCATTTATTAGGTTTCATTTATATTGTTTGATCCACAGCCACACTTTATTACCACAATCACATTGCTCAATATTTTGTGTGTTTTGGCTTTCATCCTTTTAATTGTTTGTTTGTTGAGTCCTAGAGGAAGATCAAGAAGGTGGAAATAAAATTGTAGTTTAGGGCATGACACATTTGTGGCTGCTTTGATGATGCTAATGAAGATGTTAACACTGTCTGAGACTCAGACCAGCATATTGTGATTCTGTTGAAGTAACCCATCAAGGATGGAAGTGGTTATACTGTAAGAAGTCGGAAGTAACCTCATTGTTTCCAGTTTCTCTACATTACAGTACTACAATCTTAAAGTGCCAAATATATCATACTGGATCCTCATGAAGTGGGAAAGGACACTATCTGTCTTCTTGGAAAATGTGATCTTACAAAGGAAGATTGGACTTTTAAAGTGCTCTTTTTGTTACATTAGCAACTGGGTTTTGTGTTAACCGCAGAAACCTTTAGATATTTTTCTCATACTCTACTAGAATGTACTTGTCTACTGGGAGGTTGAGGTTAACTTGATTTCTCACTTGAATTGAAAATCAATTCAAGTACCCCTTAGTCATAATGCTATAAACTACATTTGAGAAGCTGATCTAGTGTTGAATTATATGTGTTTGTGCTGGGAATTGAGTCCTAGCTTTCTGAAGTTTTCATAAGATGACAGGCACTTTTTTAAAAAAAATTATTTTAATAGCATCTGCTTCAATGAGAAGTAGCTATAAATTAGGCTTTCCCAAAGCATGGAGGAGGTAGAATTTTCTGACTTTGCTTAGTTGCTGTTGTGGGTTTGGTTTGTTGATTGGGTTTTGGGGTTTTGTTTTGTGTTTTTTTTTTTTACTTCAATGGATCCAGAGTAATGCAATAATAATTTTATACATGATTCTGAGAATCTTTTAATTATGTACCTATGATCTGGTTGCAGCTCATAAAGACCAATTTAATAAACAGGCAGAAATACTAAATGGATGAATAACAGTTTGGCTGTTCATAATACAGACACTTTTAGTTTTGGGATTTTTTTCTTGTTTTGGTAATATTTAGGCTTCCTTAAGGTGAAAATGTCAAAGACCATACTTTCCACATGAAATTTTTTATCGCTGTTAATGAGTCTTTTAAAATTTGTTTTGAGTCTGTTGAATTGTTTTTCCTTAGTGTCATCTACCAATGACTCTGGAACTTAAGTTTATACAATTCAGCCATTTATGAGTCACTTCTGCTTACTGTCTTGCTCATTTGTTTGACCACCTTGCAAACTGGCATTAATTTGAAGGAAAGCAAAAACTCCCATTAGTGCCACCACAAACAGAGGTTACAGGTAGCTGCTCTCTTTGGCCTGCTGGCTAATCACATACGTATTTTTGAATTAACTGTGGCAGGCAGCTGTTGCTGCAGCTCAGAGTGTGATTATGGGTGATGGAACAGAGAAGAGGAGGATATGGAAGTTAGGGGGAGTGAAGGTGTGTTAGGGTGGAAAAATTCATTTGAGAAGAACCTATTGGCTTTTTTGGGTAGAAAAACAGGATTTCAATCCAGAGAAGGCTGAATTAATTTCCTGTGCTCAGCCTGATCTTTTGTGCTTTACACTTGGGTGATACTTATTGTGGAACAGCAGCACAGAAGTTGTAAAGTCTGTATGACAGCGAGCACATCCTAACGACTTTGGGATGGTTTGAACAGTCATAATTCTTATGAATGTGTGGCAGAGGAAGCACAGAAAGCATATGAAATAGCATGGAGATCTTAAAAGAAAGCAGTCTATTCAATTTGCTCTGAGTCTCTCTAGAATATGTTTATATTAATACAAATATGAGTCACAAGGTTATTAATATAATGTGAATCTCATAGCATTGTTGAAGGATATGCTCTCCTCAACTATGCTTAAGTTTATTTATTGATGGCCAACTATGATACAGAGTAGCATTTTCTGGTTTTTATTTTTAATGTGGGAAGAGGAGAACAAAAACCTGAGGTATCAATGAATTTTGCAGGCAAGTGTTTAGGTCTAACCTGTTTTTCTTGACAGACTGCATTTTCAGGGTCTCATGGAATACAGTGAACTCGTGCTACTTTAAAAAAAATCATGAAAAGCCGTATCATTGAGTTTTTGTGCTCTGATATTGTAGCTGTGTCAGTCAGGAGTTTCTGGTTTTGATAAACATGGGTCACATTACTGCCGACATAAGTGGGTACACATTCTGTATGTAAAGTCATTACGTGTTACATAAGTATAAACTACTGTTTTAGTATCTCTTTCTGAAAACACTACCAAATTTGTGGAAGTGAAACACAAAATACTCAGCTTGGATTTTACTTTTCTAATAACTGTGTGTGTGAAGTTTTCACCGAGTCTTTTATAGTTATTTCAGTTCTATTGTTTGTGAATTCAGTAGAAACAATTAAAATAAGCAAAGTTATAGCTAGCCCAGATATGTTAAGATGATTACATATGTTGTTAATGAGGATAATTTTTTTTCTGACTTGGAACAAGCCACTGGATATTCTTCCAATTCCCGTCTGTCAAAAGGTGATTGCTGAAGGACAGCAACACTTGAATTATGTATAGAACCTGTGCATGGAAAGTATTCTGTCAACTGTTGTGTTGATGTTCCCTCTGTGTTCCAAACTATGCTTACCTAACTCACGCGTTTATATGTGAAGTTGTGGTGTTTAAAAAAATTCTACATGTCAAGAATAAGTCCAAGTAGCTCAGTGACACGTTTAAGGAAATAGACAATTTGCTATTTTTATCCATTTCTCCCATCAGTGAAACTGTTGTTGATGACAAAATATACCGTTTGAATTGTGATGACAAAATTTAAAAAAGAAAAATGTAACAAAGGATCTTGAAGCTCTGTGGGGAATTGAAAAATAGTGACACAGGAGCTTGCTACCACTTTTCTGACTGTAACCACCATAGAAATGAAACTCTTGTATAGTGCTTGCTACAAAAATGAGATTTATGATGTATAATCTATGAAGCATATGCTTAATTGTAGAGCAGTGATTAGTTCCAATTATTTAAACAGGATTACAATATTGACTTGCAAAAACTATCATCCACCTACTATTCCAGGTAAACATTTGTAAACAAACTTTTTTATACGTACATCAAACACCACTTTTAAGGACAAGTGTTTCTTATATTTTCATGTTTTATTTTTCATATTAATAAAACCCATGATCATATCTCATCATGTTTTTCTTTTTCAAGGTAAGAGAAAGCCTTGATGAAACAGTTCTAGATTTGCTGTTGTTGTTTAATCAGTTTTTGCTTGCTGTTTCATTTTCTTAGCTGAGTAATCTTCAATGCAGCTGTGAAGTTCTATAAGCCTTAATAATTTTTGTGTACAGAGTTGTGATTAGAATAAGAATAAAAAACAAGGCAACCAACCAATAAGTTACTATATATGCTTGTCTGATAAAAAGAGATTGTACTGTCATACAACCAGTATAATGACTATCTGCTTTATTACATGTTGTGGATCAGTTATGTTGAGTGTATCCCAATACAATCTACTTAATTATCTTTTTAGGGCATATAATAAACATAGAAAGCCATTTGCTATAGAAATTTACCATAAGGTTTCATTTATAAAAGAGTTGTATACAATACCTTTTCAAACACTGTGTACTTCATAAAGCATGAGATTTATCTTTTCAAATCTTGTCATAAATGGAAAACAGATGCCAGTGATTACAAAACTGCATCTTCATTATATGTCTGAAAGTGACAAATTTCAGAAGGCTAATTTTTAGGATTTTATTGTTCAGGAGATCTTCTGCAATTTTAACAAAGCGTGTATGTGCTGTCTTGGTTTGAAACTTATTGGTGGAAGTGGAATAACTCAGAGGGATAGGATTTTCCCAAGTTTACATGCTCTAGAGAAGTTAAATGAAATTTCTATTTTTTATTTTTTTCATAAAAAGAATCATCTTACTGTTTTAAATAAGAACAGCATTCTCCCTTCTCTCAAACCACAGAGCCTCCTAGTACTCAGAAGCAAGAAAGCCATCTAGATAAATTAAACTTCTATGTTGTGATTCATATGAAGTCTGATTTTTTTTTTTTTTTTTTTTTTTTTTTGTTCTCAGTTATCAATGACAGTCCGTGACAACAGTAGTCAAGTTAGATTACCTTTTGAAAGGTTGGGATTTTGTTGTTTTGTTTTGCTTCTTCTAAAAAAGAATGTGCAGGGCATTGTTTTGTGATTATTAAAAAAAACCAACAAACAACAACAAACCCTTGAAATATCTTCTTGAGCAGAATGTGCAGTTTTGTCCTCTTCATTTTAAGAAAGATTTGGTGAAATTAGAGAAGATGAAGTGAAAAGCTGGTAATACTATTAAAGGATGTGGAGCAGCTATTAATGAAGAGAGATCAGAGGAGTCAGCATTTCTCCTCTGAAGAGGAGAACAAGAGGTATGACAAGTTTACAAATTCATGTCAGTGCTCAGGCAAATGCTGAAATGATACTAGGGATATCTGATGAAATGAGCAAAACTGTATGAAACAGATGAAAGAAAAACACCACTTTACTTTTCACTGGGTAGCAAGCTTCTGGAAATTGCTACCACAGGATATATGTGGGAGAGGGTACCAGAATGTTCAGAACAAGATCAGAGTGAATTTGTGGGCAGCGGGTACAAAAGCATCCCAAAAGGGCTAGGCAGGGAAATAACTTCTAGTACATCTTCTAGTATCCTTGCCTGGGTGGTTTAATATAAGAGAAACAAATTCTGAAATAGGATTAAATTTGTGTGCCTTCACTGACGTGTCCCAGTCTGCTGACAGAAATGAGGTAAACCGTTGGCTTGATCCAGTAGAGCATTTCTTACATAATTGTGAATTCATAGTGAAATGTTGAGAATGGGCCACAAGTCGTGTGACTATAATGACACGCAGGAGGATTTTCAGAATGAGGCTATGTGTTCCTTGATTTTGAATATTAAGCCGTCTCAGGGTTTTAAGGACCTTTAACAACAAACCAAACCTGCTGTTTATGCAGTACAAAACCTTCTAAACCCCTCTCCTAACTATCCTCTGTAGTAAGATTTGGTGACATCAGATGTTTAAGATTTTGCAGTAGGCATTGTGAAGTTCATGTGTTAGGAGGCAAAATTACGTTCCCCACTCCTCTCCTCCTCCTTATAATGTGAGATTTTGATGTATGAAGGTCCTTGAAAAACCTTGGAACCTTGTGAGCATTAGTTTACAGGAAAAGAGGACTGCTAGGTTGTTCTTACTGAAGCCACGTGTTTTATGGATATTGTAAGGACAGCAGTGCCTTTTTGCGTTCCTTTGACTGTCAGATTGTAGAGGACTACAAAATTAGTACTCATTTTAGATGGATTAGTGTTGACCTGTTGTTAGTCTCTCCATCAAAGTGGAACAGAGGAGTTGCAGAAAAGGAGAGAAAGAATTCTTGCTGGGATGGATTAGCAGTAGGCTATTTATTGATTGCTGTTTCCATGTGGTATCTTATTTAAGTAAACTGCATCGTTACTATTCTGTCTGTCTGTGTGTGGTGTTCAAGACAATGACTGAATTGAACCATTTGCAGATATGTAGTTTGAATTTATTAACAGTATTTTACTGAATATAAAAGGATTCCTGAGACAAATAGGGTTTGTTTGAGAAACTGTGGAGCTGTTTTGTTCATAGAATACAGTACATCTTATTTGACTTTATTTTCTTTCAGCATCTTTTAAAAATCTTTTCACATGTACAATAGGAACGCAGCCAAATCCACACCAGACGGGAACAGTAGTTAAGTGCACTTATACTTGTTGCTGCATGCAGTACATCAAATATAATGGGAACATAACAATATACTGCTGTACATAGTGACTTTTTAAAGTAGCCTCTTTAATAATACTTTTTAGTGTTGTAGTTTTCACAACTTGGTTTGCTGTGCTATTCTTTTTATAATACTTATAAAGTGTAATACTTGGTTTCCCTGAATTTCCAAGAAACTGAAATTATATGGTGTGTGGTGGTGGTTTTTGGTACACTTTTTTTTTTTTCTTTAAACTCAAGTGTGAACAAGGTATTCAAATTCTGAATGGACTTGTGATGTATTAGTGTTCTCCCTGTTTTCAGTTAGTGGCTTTTCCATATCCAGTATTTCCAAGTGTCAGAAATAAAGACAAAAGATCTTTTTTTTTTTTTTTTGGAAGATAAAAATAAATCCTTGTTACTGTGCCTTTATGAAAACTCCCCTGTCTCAGAAGAAAATGTGCAATACTAAATCTGTCTGTATTCCAGACTCAGAGGGAACTTACATAGCTAATAAAATAACGTAGTAATACCTCCCATATTTCCAGAATGGTAGTCACAATACTGAAGTTGTGCTAAGAGGTTAATTCAGGTAATTTATAAGCTCCATTTAAAAATGTGTCCGAGTCTGAACTTCAAACACACAGGAGGCAGATTCATATCTTACAATTGCAAATTAAATGTGTCACTAGGTATGGAAACAGTTATGGCTATACCTAGTTAAAAACTTCTTAGATCAGTCTTTTTCTGTGCTCAGGTAGCAGGAGCAATAGGGATTGATAATGCAAAATTTGGTCTCCATTGTTCTATCAGAGCCACAAGCCACTGAGGAGCTGAATTGACATCAGTAGAATTGTGGCAGGCATCTGCTTTCATAGATGTCGCTAAAGAAATGGAGCTATAATATTTATTCAATCTTTAGCTTTTGTTACATGATTTATTATTTATTTTAACTCAGATGTGGTTCTTTGTTATGTGTCAGGCACTGTCAAAACTATTGTACATTAGCATAACACTGCTTGCTTAAAAGCAACTCATTTTGGGGACTAGATTTTTTTTTTTTAAATTTAAATCATTCTGGAACAGTATCATTGGAACACTAACGTGAACATTGACTTGCCATGTGTTTTTATTTAATCTGCCTTGGATTGATTTTGAATGACTTTTCCTTGCTGCTTTGTAATTAATGTTTTCTTTATGTGTTTCAGATTAAATTTTCCTTGTTTTGAGATTCTTAATTTCCTAGGAATTAGTTTCATAAAAGAGACATTCAAAAGTGCTTCTAATTTTCTTTCTTCAGATTTACCAGAGGGACCCTTAGTTGTGACGGGAACTCATAAATACAAAGCAATTTATTTAAGCCTGCGTTTCAGGCTTGGTTTCATGCAAAACAGGGCTACACAAAAAAAGATTATTTATGTCCATTTCTCCATTAAATATCCCCTGATAATTAACTCAACTAGAAGACTAAGATGTGTTTGACTGTGTGACAGGGTGGAATTCAGGTGATGTGGGTGGGAAGTAGCCTGTATGTGCCAGGGATGCTGTCTGTGGTGCTGCAAAGAGGTTTTCCATCTCTCTTATTATGTCAGATCCAGGGGCATCTCTCTTCAAAGCGTGTTTGAATTGTAATCTTCAAGGGACGTGGTAAGTAAAGCCTTAAGTCTGGACCATGAAAAAAATGGACATGGCACTAAGAACTTACAAAAATGTAAACATAATTTGGTATTTTATCATCTTTAGTCTATTACGAAAGCTACTGAATTGTCAGACTAGAGGAGTCTTAAAATATTTTATTACTAATGCAGAAACAATGCATGTCAGCTCAGTAGATTATTTTCTCTGAGCCCTGCAGCCCCTAAGCCTAATTTTAGAGGAGCCAGTTGCTAATTTTCCAGCTGACCATGTAGAATGCAGTTGCACATAAGCAGAACCTTAAGTGCAAAGATGCTGCATAGAGATAAGGGAAATTCAAGTACAGCCTGCACATTTGAGAATGTAGTTCAGTCTTCACACTGCTTTTGCCACAGGCCTTGCTATATAGAAGGGACCAACAGAGACTGCTAACAGCTAAGGATGTGTTGTGGTTTAACCCCAGCTGGCAACTAAGCACCATGCAGCTGCTTGCTGTTCTCCCTATCCCCCACCTTGTCCAAGCTGAACCCAGGAAAGTGTGATACTACTTCTTCCGCATCCCCACCCCTCAGTGTATTGGGTTTGCATGGCAAGGTTTTGATAGCGAGGAGGCTGCCAGGTTAACTTCTGTGGGTGCTAGAAACTTACCCCATGTCAAATAGGCCTCGTGCCAGCCTCCTCCAAGGTAGACCTGCTGCTGGGCTGAGGCAAAGCCCATCAGCGATGGTGGTAGCATCTCTAGGATAATGTATCTAAGAAGTGTTTGTGGGCAGGGGGAGGTGGTTGTAAACCTGCATAATTGCAGCTGAGAGGGAGGAGTGGGAATATGGGAGAGGAACAGCTCTACAGACATTGGGGAGGGGCGGGACAACAAGGTGTTCCAGGCACAGGAGCAGAGATTTCCCTGCAGCCTGTGGTGAAGACCATGATGAGACAGGTTGTCCTGCTGCAGCCCATGAAGGCTAATGGTGGAACAGAGAGCCACCTGCAGCATGTGGAGGACCGCATGCCAGAGCAGGTGGATGCACCTCAAAGAGGCTGTGACTGCATGGGAAGGATATACTGGAGCAGGTTCCTGGCAGGACCTGTGGACCTATGAAGAGAGGGAGCCCATGCTGGAGCAGGTTTTCTGGCAGGACTTATGACCCTATGGGGGAATCACACTGGAGCAGTGTGTTCCTGAAGGATTACACCCCATGGAAGGGACATTAGACAGTGGAGCAGTTAATGAAGAGCTGTAGCCTTTGGGAAGGACTCACTCTTGAGCAGGGGAAGAGAGTGAGGACGAAGAAGTGGCAGAAGTGATGTGTGATGAACTGACTGGAACCCCCATTCCCTGTCTCCCTGTACTGCTCAGGGAAGGAGGCAGAGGAAATAAGGAATACAGTTTAGCCTGAGAGGAAGGGAGGGATGGGGGTAAAGTGATTTTAAGATTTGTTTTTATTTCTCGTTACCCTACTCTGATTTGCTTAGTAATAAATTAAACTAATGTCCCTGAGTCAAGTCTGTTTTGCCTGTTGATGGTATTTGGTGAATAATCTCTCCCTGTCCTTATGTTGACCAACAAGCCTTTCATCATGTTTTTTCTCTCCCTGTCCAATTGAGGAGGTGGAGTGATAGAACAGCTTTGCCGGGCACCTGGCATCCAGTCAGGGTTGACCCACCACACTGATGTGGACAGTACTTGCTAGGAATTTATTTACAGTAACTTAGAATAATTACCAAAAGGGTCTCAGGAATGATTTTTAGACCATAAGTGCATGACAATTGTACCTAGGATCTGTACTGTCTAGTTAACTTAATATGGTCTCTACTTAAAAGGTTCCTGAGATTTAAGTTTTAAAAGTAATGTTGATGTCAAAAATAAGATTGATAATCCTCTGCTGTAGTAATGATATTCTCTAAATTAGCCACTATTATTACTTGGGGGGAGGAGGGAAGCAACTCTCCTGGAGACATTATGAGTAGTCATCTGAAAAAGTCAACCTGGTGCTTAGCTACTATTATTGAATTTCAGAAGGGAAATGGAATCAAGAAGAAGAGAGAAGAGATCAGTATGTAGTTTGAAATTCATGAGCCACACAGTCTTGAAAAGTCATAAGGAAGTTATACAGCAGATAACAATGATGATAGTTTTGGAAAGGTTTCCTTTTGAGGTGATATTAGATATATTGTAGTGCACTATGACCTGAAAGAGATAACTGAGAAGGGTATAACATCGTAGTATAGAACTAGGAAGAACATTGAAAAGAGGAACAATGATATATTATTCACAAAGCAGTAACTTGGATATAAGAAAATGAAAATGTCAGGAAGGAAGTGCCTATTCACAAATCAGACTAATTGCTGTGAATTGTGTGGATTCAGGATACTACAGTTGGCTAAATATGAGCTCAGAAAGCTTTTATACAAATTAACAGACACATCTACTGAACGACATTCATAGCAATAACTCAAAGTATATAAACTTCAGGTTGTTGGAAGTGAGGATAATACAGAGCCCCCTGTCATAAAAATACTATACTTTTATTTGTTCTTAAGCTATCAGCCGAGGCATGGTTGAGTACACGGGGATTGGTTTTTTGCTGGTTGTATGTTCCTTGTAGAGGAAAATGAGCTACTTAAGAAAAATAACTGTTTCTCTAACTTCCCACTTCACATGTACTTTGACCACTTAGTATAGATTAGGAGTTACTGAAGAGCAAAATCTGTCCATTATTATGTATTTGCAGTTCTTCTAGAACCGAGGTGCTTGAGTTTTTTATGAAGGATAAACAAGGAAGCCACAGAAAACTTGTTCAATTCCCAAGTTAAAAGCTCAGTCTTCAGGTTTCTCCCAAGACTGTAGTAGATAGCTGTTCAATTTGTACTGAAGCTCTCTCTCTTACTATCCTACTTGAACAGAATCTTTTTTTTTAATGGTTTCACAGCCAAGTGAACGGCTTCCCTTTTCAGATTACTCAAAAAGCCTTCTTGATATGCATTTTTACTGAAAAAAAATACATATGCTAAGAAATCTAAAGAAGTCAGGAGAAGAGAACTTTGGTCTGCTCTGAAAAGGGGTGTGGGAAGAGGAATGGAGAAAAAGAATTCTGCAGTGAAACTTTCGCCTTCCTTCTTACATTCAAGAATTCTATCTCCTTATAAATAAAAGTAAACCAAATTCCATTACTAGCTAATAAATTAATTATAAATTAGATTCCTTTCATAACTTTTTTTTTCAGACAAAAGTCAAAATAATAACATGAATTGGTTTCTGAGATAGAAAGACTATTTGCAAGTATTCAGTCTTCTGCCCCCTCCCATACACACATGCTGCAGACCCTTTTTTCTATTGGGGATATAATGATCTTGTCTTGAATGAAAAGAAGTCACTAAATCAAGCATCTGATGGATAGATAAATTTTTATTCTGTTATCTTTTTAATTTTCATCAAATATATATCAGGAAACATGTTTCATTGTCTCTATTTTCCTTATGTTTTATGAAATTGATTGTGTAGAAGCACTAATTTTTTATTAATTTATTAGATTAGTAATGTTTTTTTATTCCATGTTTATATAAGGATATGACATGAAGAGAACTGGAAGGTACCTGAGCATGTTTAAAAACAAACTAACAAGTTTTGTATTTGACAGCATGACTCATTTGTTTTTGAAAGCTGACCTAGAATAAATAGTTGCTGTCAGACAACTTTGGTGGGGTTTTGGTCCAGATTTGGTATAATTTTTTGTATAAAACCCAGGGCAATCAGAATTATCAGAACACTTGAGATTTAAATTTATAGTGTTAATGTTCACAAGTACTTAAGTTTTAAACAAGCTCTAGTTCAGGTCTTCTAGATTATTGTGTTCAAATGAATAGAACATTGTCTCAGAATAAATGACGTCTTTCTGTTTTGGAAAAAAAACTTAAACTCTTTTAGAAAATCTGACATGATAGCAGACGAGAACTCTGCCAGGATGAGAAAGGGATAACTACATGATCATCGCAAACTCAGAAAAATACAGGTCCTTAAGTCAGAGTTCATCTTTGCACAAAAGTAATATTTCTATCAATATACAGATTTCATTAAAACCCTGAGTTGATTAGTACGTAAAACAACACTGGTTGCAAATAGAGGTATTTTTATGAATAAATTGTGTGTCTGTTTTTAATACTTCTAAGGCTAAAAAAAAATGCTTGATGGAGGTGCATGTAAACAGTATTATTCCATTACCCTTCTGAGTAGGACTGTCGGTCTTTGAAGTATTGAAGTCAGTGAGCCTTAAAAGTAGTTCTTTTTCTTGTACTAGATAGATCTCCAGTAGCTTTTATAGTTCTTACACATACTGTAGTAAAAAAGAAAAAAATGTAGAATTAATTATGTAAACAATTATTGGATATAAGGTTGCCTTTGAAAATGTTTGCCAGGTGAAAAGATGTGGTTGCATTCTATACCCATTCAGTGGATGGATATACCATTGAAGGTTTATATAATAAGCAGGGTAAGATTGAATTCTTTATGAAACATACTTCTTCATAATGGTCTCTGCATCTTTCTATTAATGAAATCAGCTCTTCTAAATACTTTCTCAACTGAAAGATATGCACGTTATCTAAGCAGTGACTTACCTACCTTAAGCAGTAAGAAAAAAAATAATAGGGAACCCTTCAGTGTATAATCAGCGTTGCTTTTTGTGCTGGAAAAGAACACAGCTAACAGCAGAAAGAAGCTCCATTCCTGAGTGGGAACTTTGAGTATTGACAGAACATAGGTATCTATAATCACTTATTTTTGAATTATATATATATATATTTTTCTAGCTTCCAGAGATCCTGAGTTTTTCCCTGAATAATTAAAATAGCTTTGTTTCTTTTAAAATGTATATGTTTTTATGTTGTTGTTTATTTTGTTGATCTGAACATTTATGAAGCCTAAAATACAAATTTCTGAATAACATTATTATGTGATAAGAGAGAGCTTAATTAAATACAGGAACATTCTAAGGCTTATCAGCTGCTTTAGCTAGAAGTATAGTATTAAAAAGTAGGTGGGATCTTTTTTAATATTGTATCATTATGACATTAAGATCTGTACTCTTAGCTTGCGTTATGATAATGATAGTAAGAAAATAAAAATAGAAGTATGACTTTTTGAATTCTGGCAGCTGTAAGAGAGCTGAACTCTATTTTCTCTATTTTCTATCTGAAGAGAAAATAAAATACCAGACCTTTTTCACTACAAATGCATAAAAATGATCCTTCCATAGGAAGGATCCATAGAAGGAAACTTGTGCAATTTGGCAGAATTCACAAGACTAAAATAAACCTTACAGCTAAGTTCTTAGAGTTGAAGAAGGGATGAATTAAAATATTTGAATAATTAACTGATTTTTGAGGTCTTAAAGTGGTAAACATTCTCCCCAGTTTCAGTGAGCTTAAGGTTTCATCCTCAGTCCTTGTGATAGTGCCTATATTCTAATAGGACAAATAAATCTGTATTTATAATGATTAGGTTTATTTTGTATTTCCAATATAATAAAAATCCTATTATTTGCATACTTCCTACCAATAGCTGATGTGATATGGTAGACTGCAGACAAATATTTCCTTGTTCTTTCCTGACTTTTAAGTTGAAAATTGGAAAGTAGGAAGAAATATTTAAAAGATTTATCAGCAGGAAGAAATTTTCATGTGCATACATTTTTGGTAGGCATGCAAATTCCTGAATATCATTGCATGTCACTGATCAGACTGTGTAGGTATTTTTAATGTTTATGCATTTCTGAAGATAAGTTAATCTTTCTTAGCTGATAATTAGAATGTATAATAAATTCCTAGATAAATATAAAATTAATTCAGTTGAATTATATAAATTAGTAGTTGGAATACATAGTTTCAAATTTGTTGTGTAAAGTTTTGATGTAATACAACGGGCAAAAGCTAATTTGTAAAGCTTTTTTTCTAGATGATGTAAAAAAAAAATTCTTTCAAACTTAAATATTTAACTTAGTAGAAATTACATCATTGATACTGGCGGAGGATTAAAATATTAGAGGTTAATATCTGTCAGGTCTTGTTAATCAACAGACTCGTTTATTGAAGCATGAACACATTTTTATTTTCCATGACAGAATCACTCATTAGAATGAACATTGCACATAAATAGCCATGTCACTCATATGGAAAACTGTAAAACATTTGTTCATCATGTAAGGTTTTGTTTATAATTGTAATATTCAGTCAAATATCATGTCACAATATGATTCCAAAAGAAGCACTGCTCCAAAATGTCTTCTATCCAATGAACATTCCCAATAGTTGAAAAAAAGCTGTAAACTGAGGTAGCTTTCATTATATGTGCTTATACATAGTTATGTATAATTTTCAATAAAATAAAATACAGAATGTTTACAAGTAAATTAATACTAAATTTTCAATTAGTCTATTTTAAAATTGTAATTACCTTGGTTTTATGTCCAAGATTAATGGCTATATACAAATTCCAGTGGAACAGAGTATATTTAATTTGGCAGTAAACAAGCTAATAATTAAAGATCATATCCCCTAGTTTGCCAAGAGTAATTAAGACAATTCAGGTGGTACAAATTTCTTTAAAGAAAAACAACCCACAAAACAAGCAAATACCCCTCAGAAAATCCAGGAACCAAACTACAGAAAATACCTTATTCTGCATAGCTCAGTATCTCTTTAACTGTTAATCAAGTGGACCTGAATAAACTGGTTTGGTAAAACTACTCAGCTAATGAAAAATAGATTTAAAGAAATGAATGAAAACGGGGTCCTGGAAACAAGGTTGGGGTTTTTTGGTGGTTTTTTTTTTTTTGTCTTCTCACAGTCTTTGCCATCACGTTCATGATATATGATGTTGCAGGGCAGTTCTGGAAACAGTTCCTCCTAACTCGTCTCCCTCAGAAAGAATTATGTATTTGGTGACAGAGATTTCTGAGTACCAAGCTCTGATTTTCTTGTTTAGGTAGTTGACCTCTTTCTTTATGGGTATTTCTGTTCTCATCTCCGAAGATCGGCTGTCATTTTGCAAATTTGGATGCTGTCTCGAAATACATCTGCAACTTCATTGCTGGACAAACTGAAGTGGTGAAGTGGCCTTCACTTTGGGTGTTGTGGGTGCTGCTTATTTCTTTAGAGAGGACTGGGGTTTCAGAGAATTCAGAAGTAATACCAGTGAGAGAGATGCTTGGGAAGTTGGAGAGATGTATGGAGTGGGGTTTAGAAGAGTGTGAGGCTCTAGGGGAAGGAGGGGAGGAAGGCGCTTTGATGGGTAGGCGCTTGTGTAGAAGACGACTTGTGGGAATAGTGAAGAGATTAATAAGGAAGAGAGATGAGTTTGAGAGACTTGGAGCGTGGGGAAGACGAAGAATAATGTTTCTTTTAGTAAGCTCTATCTTACACTCTATTTTGTCATTCACATTCTTTTGTAGTCGTCTTCTCTTCAGAAATGCACCCAGATAAGTAGTGGTACACTGTCATTCTTTTGCTAACAAATTATTGTCTCAGAGAAGTAAGTACCTACATCTACTAGAACCATGTTTGTAGTAATTGCAGAGCTGTTGCTATAGAGGAGCTTCAGTTATTCTCATTTACTCATTGCTTCACTGCTGTTGGGATTCCAGGTGCCAAACTATAATCTTCATTCAAGTCAAGACTTTTCCAGAATCATGGCACATAATTAGCATCATTAAATAAAAAAACTTTTCCCTAATGTAAGGACTATTTATATATTGAAAACTTCTTTCACGAAAGGTGGCAAAATAGCATTTTTCACAAGTAAACACTGTGGAACTTTTAACATTGATTCATCATTGTTACTGTCTACATTACAGATAGGAACCATGATGATGATTATTTCAAAATAGCTTTTATGATGACTGTATTAAAAAAATACTTGTTGTTTTTGTGTGGTTTCCCCCCCCCATCCCAGAAGCTGGTTAGCTATGAATTTTTAAAACTGAAAAGGAAAACTGTCTCAAGGCAAATATTGGATGAAACGTATATGGATTTGCTTTATTGCTATTGTTAATATTATATTAATTGAACTACTACAGGGAGCCCAAAAGTGTCCATTGTAATTCAGTGCTGCTGGTCTGTTGTCTTTAGAGTGGTGTATATCTGTGCACTTCCCATGTGGTTCCTTGGAGCTGTGTGTTAATCTTCTAGGATATAAGGAACATATAACAGAGAATGTACTAAAAGAATACTTCGGAAATTTGAAGTGCAGAATCCAAGTGCAGAACTTCATACATCTTTAGTTATTCAAGTAAAACTACAAATATGAAATATCTGTTTAATCAATGGAAATAATTCGGTATCACTTACAGTGTGTCCCATTTCAATGACAATGCACAAATAATTTTCTATTACCAACAATATAGAAGGAATTTGCACAAGAGGAATCAACTTATCCTTTACATGCTGTGTGATTTTATAACAGTAAAGCTGTGATTGACCTTGAGTATCCAATGGGTAATATGATTCTTCCCAACTTATTAATGGATTTTGCTTCTAACGTTTTGAGTTCAACCATCAAATGAATCGTACATCATGAATCAAGTGTTTCCAAATTATCAGGACCACTGTTTTTAAAATAAACAGGAAAATAATTAAGCAAGGAAATGTTCCAATGAAACTTACTTCAGAAATCATGCTATAGGCTTTATTTTAATGGAAGAGTCTTGACTACTAAAGCAGTCATTGCAATTTACAAATAGTATTAGCACAATTAGTCTTGGAATTGATAATGTTTTAAAAATGCATCTTGGTACAAGTGTATAATTTACTCTACGTTTTCAGCTTCAAATCTTTGCCCTGATACAGACTTCTTAATCTATTAGAAGAATACATACTTCAGATAGTTGGGGAAAAGGTTAGAAAATCCTACCGAGTCCTTTTAATGATTTGAATTATCTTATAGGATTTCAGTGTTCTGATTCAAAATCTCAACAAATATGGGCTCTGACTAGTTTAAATTTTTATTTTCAGAATTCTTTTCTTAGGTAAAAAGTGTTAGGATATTTTAATTCAAAACTGCATAAACTACAGTTAAGACCTTTTTTATATGTCAGGGGAAGTATAGTTTGCATTTGTTTATGAAGTGCCTTCTGTGCTACTTAATTTCTGCTTCATATTGTAGTTAAATAAATCTCTTCAGTCTCTTTAGGTAATACCTAGGTAAATTGAACTTGTTATTCCTGTACAGGAATCTAAATTATTTTATTAGTAAATTTTAAAAAGCAATAAAAAAAAAAAACACACTAGAATTTATTATAAAAGGAACTGAGATTCTTTTCCAGCAGTGTGAATATGGAAGAAGGAGCAGGAAGAATGTTGAAAAGATGTAATTATAAGAAAACAATGAAAACAAACAACTTCCCAAAAGCCATACTAAAATTACTATTTAAAAGTATTTAAGGAAGTCTTTCACAAATACAAATTTTTAGCAATTAATTTGTAATACAAGAGACAACTTCTTTGTGATCTTTTTTTTCAGACTCATTAAAGGATTATTAAAAAAATTGCAAAACTCCCATTCAGCTTTTTTCCTTAACTATTCTAAGGAAGTATTTTATAGCATGTCATGATTTGAAGTGAAATCTGTTGTCAGATTTCATTTAGAAACTTTCAGATGTAAGAATCTAAAGTTTACAATATGCCAGTAGCAGGTCTTTCACTTGCTGTGTAAAACATATATAGTATATATTATATACCTATTAGATGAAAAGATTAATCATGGAACTCTGGGGGTGTCTTTGGTTTTGCTTTTTAAAAAAAACAACTCTCAAAACTCTAAAGAAGTGTGAATTTAGTTTTAGGCATAATAATAATTTGAATTATCTTTGTCAAATCGGTACGTTCATTTAGTTAAAATTCTAATTTAAATTGTGCTTACTGAAGCTTGTTCTCACGTGTTGTAGTTACCAAACCGAAAATGTATTAAATGACTGGATATAAAATGGCATAAAGACTTTGTGATAATGATATTCATAGAGTTTAGCTTTTAAGCATGGTAAATACTTTGTATGAAAAGCAGAGTTGCATAGAAGGTGTGTGCAACATTAGCTGAGTTCTGTTGCAATTCCTACACACTGTCTTTAACATAGTAAATAAAAGTGATTCCAGTAATCTGTGGAGCTGTAGACAAGACTGGAGATCTATAGCTGGAATATTTTGAAGAAAGCTAAAGCTCTTCTCTTTCAATGAGGAAAATTACTTTCAAACTTGAAACGTTAGTAGAGACTTTAGAAATACCATGTATTTTTAGAGTTCATACCTTTCTGTAAATAGTTGAGAATAACATCTCAGTTCAGACCTTTAGATCTGTAACTCTAAACACATAAAACCCTCTGAAGGAGTAAAACAAACCTGTTCCACTATAAGTCAAATCTAAAGAAAAATAGGAAAATATATTTAGGAAGACAAAAGCAGAAACTTAGAATTCACCAAATATACCAGAAAATAACTTTCTGAATATCTTTGATAGCTTCTTTCCTTTATCTGTAGTATCACTCAATTAAAAAACCAGAATATGTATATGCCATAATTTCAGCAGTTATTGTCTCTGTAAAATATGAGCTTTTCTTAGCACAGATTTCATTGGCCATAGAAAAAACAAGATGTTTGATTAGTGGCTTTAGGAGTTATAGAGTACGTTAATAGCTTAAAGGAATATTAAACAGCAATTTTTTTAAAAGTGGGAATTAGAATTACTTTTTAAAATCCATGTTTTTGTACTTAACCAAAAATGACTTGACCATTAAGACTGGAGAAAGACATGTGGAGTGGTGGTTGATTATGAGCTCAACATGAGCCAACAATGCGCAAGTGCAGCACAGAAAGCCAACTGTATTCTGGGCTGCATCAAAAGAATTGTGGCCAGCAGGCTGGGGAAAATAATTCTGCTCCTCTGCTCCACTCCTGTGAGACTCCACCTGAAAGGGTGGTCCAGGGGAGGACCATAAAGATGATCAGAGGGCTGGAACACCTCTCCTACGAGGACACCAGGAGAGTTGCTGGTGTTCAGCCTGGAGAAGAGAAGGCTCTAGGGAAACGTCATTGCAGCCTTCCAGTTATCTGAAAGGGGCCTACAAATAAGCTGGGCAGGGACTTTTTTTGAGGGCTTGTAAGGATAGGATGTGGGGTAATGGCTTTAAACTGGAGGAGGAGAGATTTAGATGGGAAATTAGGAAGAAGTTTTTTACTCTGACGGTAGTGAGTCACTGGAACAGGTTGCCCAGGGAGGTTGTAGATGCCCAGACACTGGATGTGTTCAAGACTAGGTTGGATGGGGTTTCGAGCAAAGGTGTCCCTGCCCATGGCAAAGGGGTTGGAACTAGGTTTTTCTTTAAGATCCTTTCCAACTCAAGGGATTCTATGATTAATAGACAATTAATTGCTAATTAATTCAGTTAATTTGTTGGTGTTCAGTGATCCAGGTCCATTCAGTTTGAAGCTGAAGGCCTTTCTCCTGTGGCATCTAGTTCTAAGACTTCTATTCTTTAGTGGAAGAAAATGATAATGGGAAAGGCAGTGATTAAATTATTGCTGTACTTCACGGTTGGGTTGTTTGGGATTATTGAAAGTTGACACCAGTGCTAGTTTTCCTGAAACTCTGGACACTTACTCAGTTGATTCTTTACATCTTGTGTGTGTACCTACATGTATTGTGCCAGAAAATTTGTCAATTAAGATTTTCAAATTTGTGGGAACTTTCAATGGATAGCACAGAACAAGTATGACTTCCAAGCTACAGTACTTCATGCTGTTCCACTAGCATTATTCCACCCTGATTTAGAGAAATCTCTCCTATGTTGAGAAAGTTACTGTCTTTTCCCATTAAGAAAAAAATATTTCATTTACAGTGTCTTTGGAAACTACATAGGCTTTTCAGAGTGGAAGCTTGTCATTCTTGGCTTACTTTTTAAAATATATATGTATATATATACACACACATATACATGTCTTGGCAGTCTCAAGGTAGTTTTAAAGATTACTCTATTCCTTGAAATTATAGATTCTCAGTTTTCAACAGATACTTTTTTTTGGAAATATTATAAATAATTTTGGGGAAAATGCAGGTAACCATTATAAGCTCCAAACTCAGAATCACCTAAACTGTGTTTCTTTAATACATTCTGACATCTGAAGATGCAAAAGCAGTGCTCATATCATAGGAGATCATAAACTGGAGAATAGTGGACATGCAGGTTATTGGGAAAAAAAAAAGTACTAAAATAAAGTATGCTTTGCATAAAATATACTTTTTTTGGTGTGGAAATTATATTGAAAAAATGCAGATCTTTATATGACATCTCTTTTTACTATCTTAGTGTTCCTCAGCACAGGACTTGCATGAAATTAACGATTTGCAATTGATACTTCAGTACTCTAATTGGAGAGTGATTCTTTTTAAACGGCTACCCTAATTGTATTCTGAATAATGGCCTGTAACTGCCACAGGGATGAAATACACATCACCACTAGCTCTCTGGTTTGTGTAAGGCATGCCTTTATGGATCTTAATTGTTGAGGTTCATAAGCATGGGATCATGTTGTTGTCTCGTGTAGATGGGACCCTTGGCCAGTTTCTCATATGGTGGTTCTGATGGCCTGGTTTTGCTGCTGATGCTGAAATTTTTATTCTGTCTTGATAAAATATTGAAATTTGAATGATCAGTCACATCAAAGTATAATGATTTAAACGAAAAATACATGTACGACAATACATGTCAAAACTGATATAATGCATCTGCTTGAGCTATCCCTTCAGACTTCACAGTCACAGGAGCTATGAATGTCTAGGCTTTCTCTGTCTGCTTGCTTCTTGTCAGAGCACTGCAGAGATGATGTGCTGACCAGCTGCAGGCAGTTTGTTCCTTTTTTTTGGGTTCAGAGTGCTTTTTTTGATGACTCCAGGTTTGTGCTTTGCTAGGTCCTTCATGTAATCTTTCAGGCATGTGCTTTACATAGCCTTGTGTCTAGCCCTTACTTAGACTAAGGTAGGTGGAAAAAGGGAAACTTGCTTTTATCAATAAGCATTTTTCTCCTTGTTGGCTAGGTATTCATAAAATGGAATTATAAATCTTGGATTTTTAAAGCTTTCCACTGCCAGTGTTTGAAGGAATGAGAGACCTGTTCCAATATATTTAACATTTTGGTTTTTTTCAAAACTCACCCCAAAGACCTAGATTGACATTTCCATTTTGTTTTTTTTTCATTTTCCTACATAGGAAAGTCTTCTGATAATATGACATGTGAAGTCCTGTTCATGTTTCAGGTTGGGCTGAACTTCCAGCCTGAAATGACCATGTAACTCAGAGCATGCATTTGATTTATTTGTTCTCAGTTTGCAAGCTATATTGGTCTAAGAGAGAAATAAAGTAAAAATGCCTGGAAGTGTTGCTTCCTGCCTGCAAAGAGTGATTAAACATAGGCACCTCCTAAACGTAAGGTGGGTAGGCTGAAGGGAATAGGAAAGAAGGGGAAAGAGTAGTAGAAAGGATCTGGAGTTTGCAGTATACTTGCAGACACTTGCAGAGTGCCAGTATGAACAGAGACTAAAAAGATGGCTGGAGTTTAGTGGCATGGGCAGAAAAAGCTTTGTAGGGTCAGGAAGTGCCCTGGGGTAGGTTTTGTTTCCCAGGAAGTCCGTGAATCTACTAAAACTAATATTCCTGTTGGTGGCATATTCTCTGTGTAAAAACATAACCATTCTAGTTTATATTCAAATGAAACCTGGCTTTTCTGAATTTTTGTCTTTTGGAGTAACTCAGTAATGGAAAATGTCTGGGTACTTTCTCCTCAAGATTGTGGTCAACATTTAGTCCCATTACGGGTTCCATCATAAAAACACCCCAAAACTCCCCCCCAAAAAAACCCGAAAACCCAAACCCACTTGAATAGAATTTTTCTGCCCATCTAAAACTTGTATCTTAGACAAGTTGTTAACTTTAATGAAATTCCAATGGGCCTGAAATTCTTAATAGTATTTATCAAATCATCATACCTTGTGCAATAACATTAAAATAGAAGTGAAAGCTAATAAACATTTACTTCAGTCAGAAATCTAATGAAGAAGTAGTTCACTAGGCAGCATGTCAATTAATGGACACATAATTAAAAGATCTGCATACCCAACAGCAGCTTCCCAATATGAGATCAGCTGTGCTATTCTTACGCTTGCAGGGGCATGTAGCTTGACTGTTGTGAGTTCAGCTGCTGACTGAATGTACCTCAAGCCTGAAAGGCATGCCCAGAGTAATTGTTTTAAATTCATATTATATGTTGTTGACTGTGTTTTCCTATTTAGTGAGGTAGTCATCCTGCTGCGTAGCTTTTCCACGTGGCTGTTTTTAGTGATCCCCTTAAGTTTGATATGAAAATGCCCCAGGATCACAATGAGTTTTTTTCTATTCCAAAACTAAGTCTGCAAAACTGACTTCAGCCTTGTTTTGTGTTTCTTTGCTTCGGCATGGCAACAACTTGAAGGTTATGTCAAGTCACATTTTATCTGTAATATATAAGCTCTTATAAGCCTTCTCTGATCTGATTTACACAGAAGACTTTCCAACTGGACACATGGATCTTGTGGTATCGTTTTTGAACAGCATTTGTCAGACTTGTCATGAGAATAAAGCTTTGACTCCTTCCCCTGCCTCCGCCCTGTGTGGGTGTGCTACTGAAAAAAAGAAAAAGAAAAAGGGGGGGGCAAGAAAAGGAAATATTACTTTATCTGAAAGTCTCTAGCCTAAAATCTACCAGCCCCAAACCCGCAACACCTTCTCCTGCCCAAAGGAAGTTATAAGCAGAACAAATAAGCCATGAGTAAAGGCACCTGGGAAAGAAGCAGGAAACAGAGAGGCAGGTTCATAATTTTCATTGGCTTTCATCTAGGGCTTCTAAGTCTTTGTAATGCAATCTGTGTGCAAAAGATCTCACTTGACTCTTGAAACTTAGCCGGCATTAATCAGTTAATTTGTCCTACAGTAACAACTTTAATGAAAAAAAATTATGGAAAAAATCTGGAAAAGACACTGTGCTGTATGGATCCAATTCCATTTTCAAAGGGGAAGTGCTGTGGCAGAAATAAAATGAAACAAACCATATGTCAGATGGGGTGCTTTTTATGAGAAGCCTACTGATGTGAGAAGAGACGGGCATAAAATAGAAGTTTGTTTGGTCCAAATAGTCACTGTGATTGCTGTGGAAGAAAGAAAAGGGGTATTTCTCACAGTAACTAAGAGACAGTACAGATAATTTTGCTGGTAGTGTCAAACAAGGTTGAAACCGTGAAATTGGCAGAAGTAAATACTAAGTTTTAAATGCCACTTAAATTTGCATAGAAAGGAAGAAGAGGAAATAAAAAAAGAATCCTCACTTCCTGGTTTTAAGTGGTTAAAGCTTTAGTATATTATTCTGGACATTCTTTTGTGCTCACTTTTTTGGATGGAGATTATATTTTAGTCTGTGTTCTTCTTTAGTGGAGCGTTCATTCTTTTTGATTCAAGATATATTTCATTTGCAAGTCTTACTGCTGTTTCCTCTCTGCACTAGTGCAATTGTGACAAATTTGTTTGGAAAAATTCACAGGAGCTGCAAGAGTTACTGCTAACAACTGTCACATACAATCTGTGGTGGTTCTTAATGAAGACTTCGTTTGATTTATATTTTCATTTCACTCATTAAGATCTTTAGTTGAACAGCATTTTAAAAAAATTATCCTTGCCAGTGATTTGGAACCAAATTTTGACAAGAGTGTGGATACTGGGGGGTAGGGGGGAAAGAGGGATTGTTGTAAGGAGCGTAACAGATATGTCAATGGGTTGGACAATAGAAAGGTACAGCAGTGCTTTAAATTAGAGAATAAGGAATGGAAAGTAAAGTGAAAGACATGATGACAAAACTGCCTTTTTTAGTAACTGACTTCCCAAAATGTACAGACAGTAGAAAATTAATTCAGCAGAAAAGTAGGAGTGTTTTTTCTTCCTTTAATATCTTATATAAACCTTAGGCAAACCCATTTATTCATGTCTTGCAAGACTTTATACACAGCTGAAATGTTCATATGTGAAACCATTTGAAAGCAGAGACCTTGAAATTTGAGTTAGTTTTCCCATTATTGTGAAAAAATGAAAACTTTGATCTGTCAGAACTACTTACCTATACAAAACATTTATATGACTTGTTTTTCATAATTGTTGTAGCCTTACGCTAAAATGTTTTCATAGGTGGGAACCTTATAAAATGTTTGAAAAACAAACATAACAAGAAAAAAAGCTAGCATGTCTGGGCCTGCCATGTTGTAGTAATGGTCAACAGGAGAAATGAGTCTGGTGTATGTAAAAAGGCATCAAATCAACAGCAGTGAAAACCAGGGTTGGCAGCAGAATGACATGAGCAAACAGTTACAGTGTGATGTCTGTGAAGATTTTGCTAGATTAATAATAAAGAGGTATACATAAATAATCATAGTTTTTGACAGTTTTAATGACAAGTCATCCAAGAAAAAAAATCTGCATATTTGGAATAAAAAAAATCTCAAATTTGAGATGACAGAGGGAAAGAGCTGGTTGGGAACAGAGACAGGCAGCTTGTCTAAATATGTATAATACTAAATACAGGTGATTATATTATTTGAATTAAAAATAAGCTGTGATTCAATTATTTTAAAATTGTTAGGACTTCTCAGCTGCAAATTTCACCAGGTGCAAGGAGTAGTTGTAACAACAGGCACGTCGCATGTTACTTAAAAATAACATTCCTAGGCATCAGTAGGTATCTTTCCACTGAAGTAAAGCTGTTTAGTGTGGTCAAAAGTAAATTCCTCTGTTCTCTTTTCCCTATGTAATTTGAGATAGATTCTAAAACTGTGTAATTCAGAAGGAATAACAAAGATTTTAAAAGGTTGCCTTTTTGAAAATAATATACGGATGAATGAGGCAACTGCTGTATGTGCTATGCATATTTTTCTTGTGGGTTACAGCTCAAGCTGAATGAAGAATACCTCTTTTGGCTTTTAAAACATATTTTGGATATGATCTTGTTTCCATTTATGGCAGCTCATTGAACTCACTCTTCTCAGTGTAGCATAAAGTACTAAGGAAATCAAGAAGCAAAAATTGAAACATTTATTTTTTTTATTAGAGCAGTGTGTCAACACTGAGTATGTATAGACACTTCAAATATGTAAAAACCCCTTTGTTTTTTCCTTATTGGCCTTTACGAGTAGGATAACTTGATCGTTGCTCAACAGCTAAGTCAGGAGAAGCCTCAGAAGTCTGACAGTAAATGAAGTTATGCTGCTCTGCAGGTTCAGTGTCCATGCTATCCTGGAGCCTAGGGAAGGTAGCATTGGAGAAGTGGTGGTCATTGTAACTGAATCTGCTCCTCATGATACACAGTGTTATGCAGACCCACCACAGGTGTGGTGGGCACAAGGTGTGCCAAACCTTACTAGAACCAGAATGAGTCTAACAAACTAGAAGGAAGACATTATTGGTATCTGGAAGACTATAATACCACCTAACTTTCTCTACCTTTTGTTTCAGAAGATGATAGTTAGTCCTCTTCCAAACGTATGCCTTTCTTTCAGGCTCTTGACACTGAAGATAGAGAGCACTTAGGTTTATATTAAAATAATTAAAGCATATTTTTTAAACACAAACTTTAAAAAAACAGCTTTTAAGTAAAGATGGATCAATTGTTATCACAGTATTATGTGGTACCTCAGGATGTCATTATCTTAGGATGCTGATCTCGGTTTTGATTAGCAGTAAGTATAAAGGTCTAATATACCATTTGCATTTATTGATTGTAAATTTTAGTAATGGCTAGACAAAGCTCAGATAAGCTTATTTAGTTGTCATCCATGTAAGGCCTGCAGTCAGCCCAGGATTTGCTTAAGAGGTATGTTGTTTTAGTTATAGATGTGTCAAAAAATAAACCTGTTAAGATGATGCTTAAGCAACCAACACCCATAAATTTAGCATGCTTTATTTTTGTCTTGACTTGAAATTTTGTATGATAAATGCTAAACTTATGAAGAAAATCTGGGCTCCCTTTTAATCTTTATGAATTTAAGTGCTGTCAACTTCTAAAAAACAAACTGATAAATCTGTGTGCGCCTTTTGGTGTGATGCTGATGTTACTGGGATTGTCACTAGACTGAGAATGTCTGTTCAATGATACAAAGATCTTGGAATACTTATGTAAGCTTTCAAGTACAAGATCTAGTACATTTTCACGAGCACCTCTGTAGTATTGTGTGTGTGTGTTCATCTGGCTGTATGAACATACATGAGCTGTTATATAGTCTTTTGTACTTTTAAATTGTTCAATATGTTTGCAAATGTGTTTGACAAAAATGAGAAAGCTTTGATCCAGTACTTTAATTTTATCATACATTTGATCTTTTGATAATTGAAATTGCTTTCTAGTATACTCATATCCATATTGTGTATAGATGAAAGCAGCACACTGTATTTGGAAAAGAATAATAGCACAAAAATGGCCTTGTATCTCTGAACAATATTATGCAAAATATAAGGAGCTAATTATTCATAAAGTCATATTTCTAAATAATTCTGATTGCTTTTAAATAATTGCTGGAGGGAGTTTTTTATGTTTAGAAAGTGAGGTACATGTCGTTCAAATACAAAACTTACAACTTCCAGTTGATCTCAACTGGAGTTAAGTTATAAAGTTTCTATTTTATATCTGTATTTGTCCTACCACCTTGTAAAAACTAGTTAAATTGTTCAGAGAATGTGTTAGCTAAAGAATGAGTTATACATTTATAGTTCTGTCATTGCTCAGCCACTAGGTTCTTGTTTCCCAAGAAGGCCACCAAAATGAAATTGGTTTGTTATGGCCCTCAGCAGTCTCTGGCATTTGGTGCCCAATCATACACACCTCAGCCATGCTTGAGGAGGTTTCCTGTTTCTCAAAGTAATGGTCAATCATCCCTACTGATGCTATATTTCATTGACTTTGAATATCATGAAATATGACAGTTCTTCCATTTTATACCTTTGGTAGTGTTTTACTAGGCTTCTAGCATAAGTGAAAGAGTTAATACATCTGTAATGGCAAATATCTGTTATTTACTAAGAAAAAAAATCCAATGCTTAATGTTTGACAGAAAATAATTAATGTAAAAACATCGTCCTTGCTGCCTGTTACCATAAAAATTCATTTGCTTGCAATACTAAATCAATAGCTAAGTTGTGCTTGACCCAAGATGAGATCCTAAGAGATGTCATCCCTTTTGGAATGGCATCAGTGCATGGAAAGTTGTGTGAAGAATATCACTGCTCAGCCTTTTGTGAAGGATATATGTTGTCTAGGATAACCAAAATGGTGTTCATTTATCTTTAAATCATTAAAGTTTTCATTAAGGTTAATTGCACTGGAAGTTAGAAGAGTCTGTACAAAGATAATTAGAAAAGAAAGAAACCTCTTAACAATTTTTTGCAGTCTTTTAAAGAGCTCACTTCAATTATTTAAATGATTTCTTAAATGTGTAATTGACTAGAAAGTTTTCAGGAATTAACCTCTGCTATTAAAATGCACTTGTCACATGATTTTTCATATACAGACAGCTGATTTCTGGCTTTAGGTGTACACCCAAACACCCCAACCTTACTTCTAGACTTTCTACAATTGAAGTCTATGTAACACAGAATATTTTCTCCTTTGACTTTCACGTAAATTGCCTCATCTATTGAGTAGGGATTTTTTGTCTTTTGCAACGAACAGGTGTTTACAAAAAGTACCCCAGTGCTTTCATGATTACTTTAACTGACACTTTGCTTTATGCAAATTTTAAGTTTACAGATTGCTACCTGTTAAAAAAAAACAGCTGTCTAGTTTTGACCTAAGTTACAGCAGAGAGGAAGAGCTATATGCCTTGCTGTGACATGTTTATCTATTGTTTTTGGTGCATAGCTTATACCTTTCTTGCACCTGGGAAAACATAATCCAGGAGAGCAGCATAGGCGGGGTTCTACATGGCTAGAGAGCAGCCCTGTGGAAAGGGACCTGGGGGAGGTCCTGGTGGACAGCAAGCTCAACACAAAGTGAACAGTGTGCTGCTGCAGCAAAGAAAGCCAGCAACATGCTGGGTTTTGTCAACAAGGGCATCACCAGCAGAAACAAGTCATTATCCCACTCTACTCAGTGCTTGTCGGGCCACACCTGGAATACCATGTTCAGTTTTGGTCCCCAGTATATTAAAAAAAAGGTGTGGACAGGCTGGAGATGGTCCAGAGAAGGGCCACCAAGGTGATCAAAGAACTGGGAAGCCTGCCATATGAGAAAAGGCTGAGAGAATTAGATTTGTTCAGCCTTGAGCAAAGGAGACTTAGGAAAGACCTTATCACCATGTTCCAGTATTTAAAGAGTGGCTGCAAAGAAGATGGAGACACTTGTTTTACAAGGAGTGACAGGGAAAGGGGTGATGTGTACAAGTTACTTCTGAGTACATTCCAGTTGGACACAATATGGAAATTTTTCATGAGAGCAATCAGCCATTGTGAGGCTACAGTGGCTTCCCAAGGGAAGTGGTGGACTCACTGACATAGGACACTGTTAAGATTTCACTGGACAGGATGCTGGGCCATCTTGTCTAGACTGTGCCTTTGCCAAGAAAGGTTGGACCAGATGATCCTTGAGATAACTTCCAACCTAGTATTCTATAGTTCTATGATTCTACTATAGTTTTACTAACAGTAGGATTCCTTGACTTATCTGGCCTGGATATTGAGCATTATTGTAAAACAGTGTAGTTAGAAGATGGTTAGAAATAGCAAAAGCTGAAAATCCTAACCTTTAAGGTTAAGGGATTGTTTTTTTTCCACTAAAACCTGAAATGCTAGTCTTTTAACACCTGGATGTATATTTACTTTTAGATAAAAGTAGTCTGTAAAACTTAAAGGAACTGTCTGTGCTGTCTGTGTATATATTAAATTATATACATCTTCTCTGTTACTTTGAAATGCTCAATAATTACTAATACTGATATTTGTGCAGTTATTTACATTTTCTTTTAAGGAAATGGTAGCTTAAACTACTTCATGTGTCCTTGCATTTGAAAGCTAATTGCATGTGTTTGGAAGAGGGATCTATCATGATGGCAATAATAAGATTAAATGTAGAAGTCCAACTGAGTGTGACTGTAGTTGCGAATGCGGCTCTTTACTTCCTAGGTATGTATTCCCAAGCAGAGCATGTTGTTTAATGTGCATATATCTTCCTTTAGTGAAATTAAAGCAGCTTATTGTAGTGTTTACTTAATAATTTACGTGAGGCACATGCAGAGAAGTTCTAGATAGCCAAAAATACAAAGCAATTTAAAAATTAATTGTAATCAAGAAAAAGAGTTTGGAAATGCCAAAAGACGGTGAAATCTCTGAGGATAACTGAAAAAGATTGGTAAGTATCTGAAAGAAAGAGGACCAAGGGAATGTGTATAGTGAAATGAGTGTATGAGGAAGAATAAGAAAGCTGGAAAATGGAACAAGGTAAAAATAACAGGGGCAGGAAAAAAGTAAACATGGGAAGACAGAGTCCATTTTCAGCATTTTTCACCTTACTTGTTTGTCAGTACCGCATTACTGTAGAGCGGTATGTTTGCTGCTTTTAAACAGAACAGCTTGATGCATAATAGTCATCTTTGAGCTTGCAGTAACCATTGCTACTTATGTCAATTTTGGATGCTTTACAGAGAATCCATGAAACACACTGCTTCTCTCTTAAAAGTAAGTGACACACTTGTGTTATCAAAAAAATACTTTTGCCTTACTCACTTTGTGCACATGTCTCCATCTCATCCCCACCCATTTCTCATCAGGGCCTTTGGAGTACAAGGCTTTTATATACCACTCCAATTAGTAATTCTGTGGACAATTCTTTATTTCTCAGGAATTTTAATGTATAGTTACCCAGTGCAATTATTGGGCCTGTATGCCAGTAGCACAGTAAATTTGTTTGATAATCTTTAAACTTTAGGTGTATTTCTAACTGGCTACGCTTACTTGTGCTCAGATTTCCTATAGTCCCATGTACTTTTGAAAGTAACAACCCAGTGTAGAATTAAGATTTTTTTGTTTGTTTGTTTTGTTCAGTTTTTCAATTGAAGTATGATTTCATTTAGTCAGAAGCAATTATGAAGCAGCAATTGTTTTGGCTATCAATATTTTACATAACTCAAGGTCACTTTAAGCATGTAAACCATTTTACTCACTATTTTTGACTAATGGCTACAATTTGCTGTCAAATTAATAGTCTGACACTGGGAAATCACAAAGGCATAACATTGGAAAATGCAGTTGCTTTGGAGATTTTTTTTAACTGAGATGCTGCTATAATTTGAAGCACTTGCTGAAAAAAGTTGCAGTTTTTTAGGTTTCTGAATTACGCTTCTGTATACTGGCTGTTTTTAAAAGAATGATTCGTATTTAAAACAATAAAAAATGTAGCTGCTGTTAATAATACTGTAGCTACAAAACCAATATACTATATGTTAGAACCTTGCAAACCATTTCCTTTACTGATACATGTTTTTGTTGTTTGCCCTAGTGGAAACTGGATATAGAGAGGTCCATTTCATGGTTTGGTTTTGTGGTAGAAATTTGATGTATTTCATTAAACTATGTAACAATAGTAAATAAGTATTTAGAAGTTTATGGTATTGATTATATGTTGCTTGCTTAGGGAGGACCTTTGTCTCACTGGAGTGTTTTATACTACTGCCATGAATTTTACTTTTTATAAAGTAAAGTAAGTCTTATCCTTGCTAGCTTAGTTTCAAAATATGACTACTCTGGCATGTAGACTGGAGGAGATCACAAGTATATTGGTACTGAACATTTGAAGAACTTCTTATGTATAGTATTTAAAAAGTTATAAAAACTACATAGATGGTTTACAGGTGCAGCGTTGTTCACCTGATATACATTGAGAAAGTTCCACAGCGAGCATCCACTGGAGGAAATTAATCCTCTCTCCATATGAATAGAGTCAAGTCTGTTAAACTGAGATGTTCAGGTCGTTCCTCACATAAGTATTTTACTTGCTTAATGAGTCTCTCTTGGACCTTCAGCCACACATTTCTTCTGTAGTCTTTTCGTGAACAGTGAGATAGGGAGGAAGTGATCTTAGTGTAAACTTGCAGTCATGTACTTAGATCACAGAACATTAGACATACCAACTCGAAACTCATTACAGTGAAGATTAGCTATTATTATGCAGGAGTATTTAAAATGCTGTTATGAAAAATGTTATGTCCTCTTTAGATTGTTACAACGCTGTTACATACTCTCTCAGAAAATTGTAAAGCCTGTTCAAATACACAGTTGTACTCTAGAAAAACATAAAAGAAAACTGCTTCTTCTAAACATTGGATGCATATAATAGCCTACAATGACATCTAAGAGATACTTCAATAAAAATTTACTAGGTTACCCACAGTAAACCTAATCTTCTAGGTGTTACAGTATTTTAAGTTTTTGCTGAAGGACGTCTGTAAAAGAGCTGAATTTTTATACTTGTGCAATGAAGAATGGCAGAGGTTAAACAAAGTGTTTTTCATAGTCTCTGCACACCACTAGAAGTGACCACAGTTGTTGTGTGTCATGGTTTAGGGCCGGCCAGGCTACTAGGTGAATGACAGATTGCTCTCCACCAGACCCTCTGCCTTCCTGAAGGGGAAGAGAACGGGAATAGGGGAGTGAGACTTATGGATTAGAAAAGAAAGCTAAAAAAGCTTTAATGAAAACAGCAATAATAAGAATTAGATACATATATACACAAAGCCAATATGGAACCCAACCCCCTCGATGGCAATCCTGTCACCATCACTACTGATGCTTTGCAGAAGGCACAGGGGAAGACCCAGACTGGACTCCGTGGCAGATGGGAACTGGATTCAGGAGCTGGATTCTGGAACTGAATTCAGGAATACACAAATCAGGATCAAAGGCAAAACAGACTCCTCCTTTGATGCTAGCCATTGAAGAAGAGGAGCTTGACCCTCGTGATCCCTCAGTTTTATACTGAATATGACATATATGGGATGGAATACCTTTTTTGTCAGTTTAAGGTCACTGGTCCTGTCTGCTTCTCCCTGTAGGTGCAGCCATTTTGGTCTGCACAGAAGCACGTACAAGCAAGAGATTTTCCATGTACCAGTCCTTGGTAGTAACTCTAAACATCAAGCTTCAGAAAGTGCAGTTAGTTAGAAGAGACTTAGCTGAAGAGTAAAATCACTGCACAGAATTAGTTCTGTTCCAACTCAAACCAGGGCATTGTGGATTATGAAAGTGTGCAGGTAGGATTACTTGGTAGGATTACTTGGTCAGTAGGTGGGATTACTTAGTCAATCTGGGTGGCTTTGCACCTCACTGTTAGTTAAGGTCCAGATCTATCCCTCAGGGTACTAGAGTGAGTTTTATGAGATCCATCAGTGGCTGTCCATGTGCTGAAATGCAGCAGTAGATCACTGTTATCACCCTTGAAACAACAGGTGGGATGCTTTGGGGTTTTCTGAGTTATATCTGAAAAAAACTCTTTTAGGTTTGCTTATGATTTATGACTGTACACTTGGGCTGGGAAATGAAAGGTGCATAAAAATCATAAAAGAGGACTACTAATAACAGCATTCAAGAGCCTGAGTAACTAAAATTGCTTTCTATACCAACATAAAGAAATGTGAATCACATGTCAAACCCCCTATTTGCATGGACAATTTTACCATTTTAAATCTACTATGGAAAAATCATGTTACTCAAACTTTTTTCTCTCATTTAGAGGACTAGCAAGTAGTTAGGTTTTTTCATGTACGCTCACTTTCTAGCAACTTCCATTTTCTTACCTCCTTTGTAGTTTAATTCTTTGGTAAAATTTCCCAAATTTGAAAATGCGTAGTGTTTTCTAAAGCTAATGCAATTTTTGTTTGGTGTATTACAGGAAAATATTAGCTTCCTTGGTAAAGGTACTATTTCATTTGCTTTTATTGTGGTTTTGTTTTTTTTTTCTTCCCCTATTTATTTTAAAAATTTGAGATCTGTGCCTTTTTTTTAAAAAAAAAAAAAAAAAAAAAAAATAGGGCTAAATTTATAAACCTTTTTTTTTTATATGCATCATTGTTTTCCGTTCAAACAAAACTGTTAATGCTAAATTAATTACACCTCTAGAAGAACATACTACTGTTGGTACTTATTTAGCATTACCTTAAACATAGTATGTTCACTGTTCTGTTGAGGAGTCAATAAGATAAAAATATATAAATATGCTAATTCAAAAAAGTTGTCTAATTTTATGAGGCAAAACTTCAGATCTCCCACCAGGCTTCACAGGAAACTTTGAAAGTGATTAGAATAGTCACAGAATTTAATTAGTTTTGTAACTGTGTTCTGTTAAAATTTTGCTTTAGGCAGTGTATTCTGAAGGCATAATCTTTATCTGTTTTGGGTTTAGAAGATTTTGAGACTCCCCGTGTGGCAGCGGTATTGTATCAGCACTACATATTAACAAACTGGTTGGATGTTTCCAAGATGTGACTTTTGACTGTTATTTTGTGATTCACCTTGCTACATGAGACACTTCCAGCTCCTTCCTTTAACCTTGGATTTAAAGATAAAATATTTTATTTTCAAAATTTCATAAACATAGAATCTTATCATGTACACTAATGTTGTCTCTTTCTTCCTCATGCCAAGACTGCTTATGCTTTTTCTTCTTTTTCTTAGGTGAGTAACTGAAGGTTAACAGAATTCCTGGTTGTCAAGTAAGCTTAATGCTTTTCTATAGTATGCTGTGGGTAAGTAAGAAAAACACTACGTATTATTTTGTTGCTTTTTTGTTTTGTTTTTCTTGAATGAGCACATAAGCAAAAATGAATAATTGGTATTAACTTCTGAAGTGCTGTTTTAATCAGTATCATAATTGGTTACTATATTAACAAAAAACTGCAACAGATTTGAAAACGTATTTTATATGGAGAAGCTTGGATGGTAGATGTTACTCAATTTCATAGAATTTTCTGACTGTTCTGCCCTTTTTGTCATTTAAATGGTATATCTAGGGTAGAATTGCAAACTTTGAGGAGTTTGTAGATGTGAACATGTTTTGATTTCTACAGGAACAAGTTTACACAAAAGTAGATTAAAATTCACAGTAATACAAATAATTTTAGGAAAATATTTCAGATTTGGAAAACTGTTTTATGCTTGTGGCTCCTACATTTATGAATAGATGAGTTATACTTTGAATTTTGTTAATGGTCAGCTTTATGCTTTAGGCATAATGTTACGTTAGCCACATAATGTTACTTTGGTTCTGGAGAAGTTGTTAGGAAAATATGTTTGTGATCTAATAGTCCCTAGTTGTCATTTCCTTCTTCTATATGTTTGTTATAACTGTTGTTGTTTTTTTTTTTTTTTCTGAAAGTCTTTTAAACAGAATGGTTGACTTATGCTGGATTTACTTTTTATCAGATGCTGGGTGTGTGGTCAGAAAAACTAAAAGTAGAGACTTTTGTTGTAATCCTGGCCCTACTGCAATGCATTGTGCAATCTTACCAGTGTCTCCAGTGGCCAAAATTGTTTCCCTTGAAAATGTCTTTCATATCAGTCAGAAATTAAAATTAATAGAAACAGAGCTGAACATAAATACATTAAAACACTTCAAACCTGCAACAATCTCAGTTCTGATTTCATGTAAATTGGCATTTATTTAATGCTAGTTAAAGTAGTTTGTGTGATTAATGTTGAAAGCCTGTGGTGTTAACTTAGTGATGTTTTTGTTTTGTTTTGTTTTGTTTTTTCTGGAAGTAACAGTGTGGGGTGGACATGGATGCCTGGGTTAGCAAAATATTCTTAGAACAAAGGAAGTGTTTAAAATATGCCTTACACATTGTTTTCTTAGATACTCTTCGAAGCCTGATACGTGCTTTACCAGTAATGCTTTATTTGAGAGCAGAAGAACTAAAGAGCATAGGTTTATTCAGTGATACTTGTACAGTAATATTCATACATGAAAATAACATGCTTCTAGAAAATCAGAATTTTGACATGTTTTTCTTAAACCTGGAAAACTTAAAAAAAGTTTTAATAAAGAATGCGGAATACTACTGTATGATGTACAGCATGTGGAAAGAAGAATAGGAGTACAGAAACACTTACTAATCGTGCATTTAAAGCCTCAAGGCAGAAAACGCATGTTAAAAATTTAGTGAATGAGGCTGATTCAGGATGCCTGGCAGTCATTTTGTTATGGCTTCCTTATTTTGCCTATACTATGATTGGTCAAAACCATGACTGTTACTCTGTAATTAATCTTTTTCTTTAAATGTTAAAAAGCAGCCTCTATAAAAAGTGGAGAGAAGGTTATATATTTTATGTGTTCAAGTATGTCTGGTTTTATTTTCTGAGGTAGCAATTTAACTTTTCAAGAAGTAATAAAACACTTGAAATTCCAAGTCTTGTGAAAACAATAAGCAATCATTTTTTTCTCATTTGAAAACCTTGTTTTTACAAAACTCATTCCTCATATCTCAGACTATTTGCTTTCATTGAAATACAAAGAATAGTGATGAGCCTCAATGGAAGTGAATGGAAATCTTGCTCTTGAGGATCAGTAATTCACCCCATATGAAATTATTCAGTTGTATTCAATATTGAGGTCATGCTTTTAAATACTAGGTTGGATTCTATCTAGAAACTTAGTTTTGAAAAAGGTAGTCCAGGAAAAATAAATTTAATATGGAATGCAAAACCAGTTCCTACCTCTGTCAGTAATTTCTAACATAAAACCAGTATTTTAAAAAATCTTGCATTTTTATGACAGCATTAATTAGCTATTGGAGAAACCTCTAGCAGTATAAAAACAGTACCAAGATATTGGTGACTTGCATTTCTTGAACATAGAATAGATTGTATTCTTCTTATGTGTTCTGTAGAAATAATCCAAATTGCATTTAGTGAATCTCAAAAGTAAAGCAAAAGGAAGTGAAATTGTAACTTAGATACGTTAATAAACAGTTTTAGGAATAAATCAGTTTGAAAATACCAATGTCTTTTTAATTTCTACCCGGTAAGTTGCTTAAGACATTAGATGTCTAGGGTACAATGTTTACCAAATACAGGGTTCTACACATAAGGTGAGCTATACTTTAAAATTTTAGCTGCCTTAAAAAGATTATATGGGAACATCATCTTTTGACTTTTTGATTAATTAAATGCTAATATTATTCTTCATATATTTCTTTGAGTAAGCCTGGGTTATTAACCACAGCAGTAATGGAAGACACTCATTTTTGTAAATATTTGCGACATTTTATGGCACTGGGTTGTTTGGTTTTTTCTAAAAAGAGATATTGTGACTTCCATTTTTGTAGCCACGTTGATATTTCTTTTTGGTTCACTTCAAACTTGATATGAACTTTTCTTTAGTTTATAGTTAAAACTGATTAGATCTTCGGTTCTGTAATGACAAATCAGAGCATATCCATCCTTCCATTCTACTGTTTCTCCTCTCCCTCCTCCTCCAGCCCATTGAGATTTTCTCATATTGTTAATTGAACCATAGACTGCCTGAATCTAAAAATAGCTGCTGAAAAAGGAGCATCTTTCCAAATCTTTTCATGAACAGGTTTGAAATTCAGGTGGCACAAAAGCAGGCATTACACTTTCTGTAAAAAAACAGGCATTGCATTTATGCTGTCTCTCCAGCAGCTATGAAATCAAGGTACAGCCAGGCTACACAATTTCTGAAGTACCTGAATAGTTCAGCAGTCAGGACCATGTCTAATGAAAAAGGTGTGTTTAAAATATAGCTTGACAAAGGATTTTCTTTCATCTGGAGATAACTTTAATGCTTCATTATTTGCCCCGGTTTGAGATGAAATTTGAATTTAGTAGGCTTTTGAGCACTATGACTGTGCCTTGGTTTATTCTGGATGAAGGTAGACTAAACTAAAGAAATAAACAATCTAGTGTTCTGTTAACCTATTTTAGTGGGGTTTTTTGAGTTTTTGGTTTCTTGCAGGGGGGGAGGGATTTCCTTCCTTCCAAGCATGCATTCCTCATTTAAAACAGAGGTTATTTTTTACACTTTTATTACTGGGGCAAACAAATCCTTTAGAATAACTGCATTGTACTTCAAAGTGAGACAATAAAATAGGAAGCCTAGCACTTCAGACTTCACAGATTTAAGTTTCTTGTATATGGAAGTCCTACTTGTGGAGCATTTTTGAGATCTCAGCAATTGCAAATGAAATGATATAATAATAATATCTGCAAATCGTGTGAAACTAAGATAAATTTGAAGCTTATCTATTTATACACTTTGTAGGGGACTTGGCACTTGTTGTGGAAATATGTTTAGTATTCCTGAATAAAAGCTGTTCTTTTGTAATTTTCCTTAATTTCTTTTTGGGTAATATATACATACTCAGAAGAAGGTCTGTGTAATGTCATTAAAATCACATATTTTGTTCCTGTCAGTTGCTGGTTTGTGTATCAAACATAGTTTTCTTCTTTGAATTCTTTTTTTTATTACCTTGATAAATTTGCTGTATATGCTAGGTAGAAAGTAGTTACCAATGGTAATTCACAGTGTGTCTTAACACCTCAAATTTCAGGTGGTTTTGTAGCATTGCATTGAAAGGTGGCAAGTTAGCCTTTACAATGGCGAGTTAAATGGCACAGAGACTGCATTTAAGTGTGGCATATTATGTGTTTGTGTATGTGAAAATGATTCTATTTGGGATTTCCTGGGCATGTTATCTGCTATTAAGTAGATGGCTTAAGGTAAAAATTGCTGAAGGTAAAAGTGCAGAGGAGGGGTGAAGGCAGAAGGCTTCAGCCAAGTGGTGAGGTGACCATGTAAAACAGAGTGAGGCAGCTTTGCATATTTTCTGGGCTGGGAATGCAAGCCAGCATGTTCTGGAGTGGTCTTTACCCTCCACTACCCCGGAACTGTATCATGGGATGAGCTGCAGCTTGTTGGCCAAGTGGGCAAAAAGCACACAAGAGATCAACTTTAAAGAGGAAAATACACAGTGAAGGGTTTATGATAGCTCTGCTGGAAGAGTTCATGTTTATTGCTAGCAGCTTTGCACAGAGGTGTATGGCACTAAATATTTTTCAATATCAAAGCTACTATGTAATGACAGCCTGCATTAAGTAGAGTAATTACTAAGAGAAACTTCACAAAGATTTGTCATGTCTACAGCATATTTCTGTGCAGTGAATGGAAGCTGTTGCTAGGGGCATGATGTACTTTGTCTGTGATCCACAGTTTAATTGAACATCTTGTTATGTTTTTGTTTTATTACTTATAGCACAGAAAATATGCTTTGTGACTTCCATTATAAATAAAATATATTATCTTTAATTCAGCTTGCAAGATACAGTGCTGTGCAACAGTAAGGTAATAATAAGGAGAAGGTAGAGAGGGAACATAAGCTCACTGAGATGGTATTCCCTGGGAATTAGAACAGTGTGTTGATATAAAGACTCTTGATTTGATGTTAAAGGAATAAAATCTTTGTGGGTTTTTTTTTAACTTCAGAAGATATGCATCTTCCAGAAGACAGACCTTCTACCTGAGTTAGCATAGGGAAGGCAGCTGAGCAACTGAGCTGCCACAGAGTATCTTGAAGTTGCTTCTTGTTCTTGCAGATAAACTCTAGTTCAGTTTGTACTATTCAGGAATTGGGATACAATGAAAACTACTCAATTATGAAGTCACCAGTTGAGACATCTTTTCTGGCTACCTGGATGCTCTTTCCCATGATGCTCATACACTTTTTAGTGAGGATAAGTACAAAGCAGAATTGGTGGATTTACAGAACTGTGCTAGTTAGGTGCTCTTTTCAGTGATGGTGACTTTTGTGAGTGAGCTATTGTTTCTTCCCACATTCCTCACTCCAGGCTCTTTCTGTTCTGCTGTGTTATAGCTTTCATCTACAGAAGCCCATTTTCTTCCTTCTTAACTGCCTCCTGTGCCTTACTTTATATGGATTATTTGGTTACTTTTAAGTGGAATAACAATTAAAATCTCTTCCTGTAAGGAATGAGAGAAGACTATATTCTGGTTATATTCTGTCCAGGAATTTCTGTGTCAGTCTCCTTTTTTTTTGTATAAATAGTTAAAAATGTGTGAGGCCACACAGAAAGATGGATCAAGTAAATATTTTAGTAGTTTCTTTATTTGCATTGCATGTGGAAACTTTGAGACAAATATTATTTTAGGAAGTGCCAAGTGCTTCAACAGGAAACAGAGGCTTTCTAGAGAACAGTCAGTAGAAGCAGGCATCATGTGTGTATATGGACACTTGAGATTCAAGCGCTGATCCTATGTCAAGCAGAAAAGGAGCCAAAACATGGTTATTCTAAATGGAAGAGGATCATAAGCAACATGCTGTTAATGTTCGTGTGTAGTGTTCTCAGTGTTTTTGGCCAGAGATTGGCCAAATCTAGTTTGGATTAGAGAAATATTTTCCAAACTGTTGTTTTCCAAAATAATATTAACAGCAATAAAAATTATTAGATTTTGATAAATGGTACTTTTGGTTCTCAGATGCTGTGGGGTTTTTTATCTGGAAAATTCTTGATTGATGCCATTTTCACATTTCAACAGCTGTAGTAAAATTCTACATGGAGTTTTATATTTCTATTATAATAGAGATACAGTATATCTCTTAGCTTTTTATCATTAAAACAGTTCTTAAATATTTTTTGCTGTAAGAATATTTAAAACTTTTCCATAACATTTACAGTTACCTACATTGGATTGCTTTTTTGCAGAGTTGCAGCTATGAGCTGAAAGCAACTTAATTTTGTTAGGTCAGTGTCATCCAAGTCCTTGATTTCTTATACATTTTATCTAACTGCCTGTTAGATAGCATCTTATCCTAAGTATCTAGTTAAAGTCTCCCTAGTAAGCATGTCTGTGAAAACCATAGTCTATGGTATGATCATATGATACGATTAACTAATGACAGTTAATTTATTGTCAAATAATGATATATTCTGTTCTACGTAAGCTATTGGTTAGGTCTATATAGTTTCCAGGAAAGGGGAAAAAATAAAAATTGCTGTCCAATATTAGGAAAAATGAGACCTTTTTTTATTTCTGTGTAACAAACCTGCTTAAGGTTCAGAGTTTTTCTCTGATATAGGTTTACTTGGTTCTTGGGTTCTTCCATTTCTTCTACTGTACCAGGTGGTTTTGCTGACTTTTTTTTTTTAACTGTCAAAGATGGATGAATAAAATAGTTTCATTTCAGTGTTTTAGGGAAGTAATAACACGTTTCAGACATGAATGTGGTCTCTGTAATATAGTCCATTAAACAGGATAAAAACCAATGCCCTTTTTGATGATAGTGTGTATGCTGTGTTAATAAAATATTACTCTCTGATTGTGAATATATTCAGGCAAATTGTTTTGATCTCAATCTGGTTGAATAAAAGCACTGATATACAGTTGGATGCATTTACTGAACTGTGTTCAGCATAAGGAACTTCTGAGGTTTTTATGGAAGATACCTGCAAAAGTTAAGTGACCCTGTGTAGATCTAGTTTATTATTATTTTGTATGACTATTGTTAGTTTACTTAGAAGTCTTATTTGCTGGAGGGGGTACTTTTCTAAGTTAATTAGTATTACCCTTCCTTGTAAATTATGCTAGTTACAGAATATTTTATTGCTCTTCATAAGACATTTACTATTTCTTCTTTTGTCCTTAAAATGACTGCACTTGATGCAATATTATAAATTTATCATGCAATTATGCTTTCTTGTCACAGACTGTAGCTTCTTAGCTTCTTAATGACTGCTTTGTAGCTTCACTGGACAGTAGGAAAAAGTAATTTGAGACTTGGGTTCTAAGGTAAGCAGTTCTCTCACTCTTTGAGGGCAGAAGTGTCTCACAGTACAGAATAGATCTATATAATATTACACATGTAATGGATTAAGTAGTGTTAAATTGTTAACCATGTTAACACTAAAGAATTAAGTTTAAAGTGATCTTAACTTACTTGGTCAAATGGCAACAGCCATTATACTTAGAATAGTTGTTTAAGCTGCTATAAAAGTATTACAATACTTAAAAATTCAAGAAAAGTCTAACTTGAAAAGTTTGTCCTTTTACTTTTGGATGTAGAGGTGATTATTTTCTGGGTTTGATTGTTCTTTAAGAAAAGTCTGCTTGAATGTCTTTCAGATGGAAAAAGTTAGTCAGAATGACTTAAACTCTTGATACAACTGCTTCTGTTGAATATTTTTTGTTTCCTTGAAGGTAAAATAAGACAAATTCATAAAAAGTAGAAAAGTAAACTAGAAAATGTGCCTTTTATTTATGCATTGACCTATTTGAAGATGTGCTAGAGTATCAAAAGCTTAGCACATGCATTTTACTACCCTCTAAAAGGCAAGGCACATATTTGCCAAAATCAATCCATTTTAGGGTACAGCCTAATTATTTCTCTAGCAGTAAATGTAGTTGTTTAAAATAGTTGCCACCTTACTAGTGATTACAACCTTTGCAGCTGAATTAATGGATTGTCTGAATGTTGTTCTTCAGATCACAGTATGGCTCCTAGCAAATCCAAATAACTTTGTGCTAAAACCAGAGTCAGTAATGAGCAGCTGATGCAGTAAGTTTTCAATCATTCCAGATAGCTGTGCCAGAATTCATTTTTCTATGCCCTTAATCGTCAATTTTGCCAGACTTTTTGCTCATTGGCTCATAACACTTGTAATCGAAAGTCTTGACTAGCTAAATCAAAATCCTTTTCAGAAATGTAGTCACAGAATGAGAAGATTGGAGGAAAAAAAAAAGAGAGCAAGGAAAATCTGAGAAAGGGCAAATCTGCTGGTGTCAAACTCCTTATCATTTTCAGAAAGCAGCAGAAATCAATACAAGCTTCAAGTGCTTTGAAAACCTCTGTATCCATCTATGGTTTGTTTGGTCTGGATTAGGACAAAGTGCCAAAGACAAAACAATTTTTCATCAAATCCCCAAACCTGTCTGAATGGCCAGAAGGGTTATATTTCTTCCTAATTTTAGTTCTGTTTTCATCAGTGCTAATGTGAAGTAATTTTTTCTCTGTTTACATCTAGTAAAGGTGCCAAATTCAGTGTGTAAAACACCCTGCCCTTTCAACCCTTGAGTTGTTAATTACGCCACATTTTTTGCACAACTTCCATCATACATCTCTGCTAGGACTCTGGTTTTGTTTCCATTGCTATTTTATCATCCTGAACTCAATGGTTTCAACAGAATAATTCAGTCTATCATTATTTTTTCTGAATGTTATGGAGAATTTTGAGTAATACCAAACTTAGTAGTGCAGCCTAACAGTAGCCGTGCCAGGTCTCTGGCTCTGTAAAGTGACATTCTCTACCAGCTTTTACAACACAAGATCATGCTTATGCATTCATTTCACATGACATCCCTCAGAGAAATGATACCTTTTTATCTTGCCTTCCTCTTCTTTTAGATTAAGATTTATTCCACAAATAAAAAAGTCAAGTGAGTCTGATGTTTTCCATACTACAGTGAACTCCTTAAGCAGATTATTCTCTTACGCTGCAGTAATCTGTTTTGGATTAGACATTTGGTAAACATTCCCTAGAGCAACACACAGTGGTTGGTAATATTAAGAGCTTTTTCAGCTGCTTGAGTTTTTTTATATTGGGATGTTTTTAAAATAAAATTCAAGTAGTTGTAAGACTTAGAATATTCTTTCTATAATGAAGACATGATTCATTATTTTTTTGTATAAATGTTTCCTGTACATTTGCATGCTCCTGTATTCTTTTTTGAATATATAACTGCCAGCTCTCAGTGGAAAATCTCAAAACAACTTTCTGGTACCTTTTAACTTAGTAATTCCACTAGCCTTGAAAATGTGAGGTAAACTGATATTCTTAATTGAGGTGACTGTCAAATTTTGCCTGTTCTTTGCTTATAGAAAGTCCTTCAAGTGTGGAAGCTTTGCCTCTACTTTTACTTTTGAACACATAGGCATGTTGTGTACATATACATAATTATATAAAGTGTATTTTTTTGAAGGATACATTTTTATTCTCTTCTTTTTCACTCCTAATTTGATGTTCTAAACTTACGCTAGCAGCTACCAAAACAGCTCATCTATTGTTTGTTGTTTTGTGTTTGGTTTTTTTGTTTGTTGTGTTGTTTGTTTTGTTTTTTTTTTAATAAAGGAAAAAGAGAGGGAAGTTGGATGGTTTTGCAAATGCTGTGTTGAAAAGATTAAAGGAAAAAACCCACCAAACTTGTAACTTTCTTTTGTAACTTAAACATTACTAAATTCAGCAGGTATACTTCCATTCCATTGCGTTGAGGAATTACTGTCCACTGCATGAATAGACTTCTCAGTTTCTTAAAAAGCTGAGAATACAATTACTGACCAGCTTCCTTCTGTAAATCACTTAGAATCATAGAATGATAGAGGTTGGAAGGGACCTCTGGAGATCCAGTCCAACCCCCCTGCCAAGTAGGACCATAGAATCTAGGGCAGGTTACACAGGAACGCATCCAGACAGGTCTTGAAAGTCTCCAGAGGAGGTGACTCAACAACCCCTCTGGCGGGCCCATTCCAGTGCTCTGTAACCCTCACAGTAAGGAAGTTCCTCCTCATGTTGAGGTGGAACTTCCTGTGCTCTAGCTTGCACTTCCATGCACTATACCCAGGGAGGTAGCTTAGCAAACAATGAGTGCTGCAGTTGCTTGCAGACCTGTAATATGCAGGCACAAACAAACATGCAGTTTGACACTTCCATCTGTAAATAAAATTTTACACATGAATATATGGCAGAGACCTCTTAATGACAGGAATACATTTAGTTCTGAATGAATCAGTGCAGTTATATTCTAAATGATGTTGCATTATTTTCAGTGCCCATGAAAGGACTTGTATGCTCATGGCTGAAAAGATGCTTCACTTTTTCTCTAATCATCTGAAAGAAAGTTACTTCAAAGACAGGAGATTCCTCTCTGATTTACAGATTCTAGATGGATGGGGGTAGTCCTTCAGTTCATTGTGCTTCAGTGGCCTATGGTTCAGCCCATCAAAAGAAAGGGGATAATAGGACAGCCTGGGGTCTGCTGACTCTTTCCTGAGTGGGTTTGTTACAGCATTTGGAAGATAAAATCATTTGGAAAAATGCCTCATAAAATGTCAGAGACACAACAGAAGGATTTATGTGAAAACTGCTCTGTCCTTGAGACTGATGCTTACCCTCCCAAGATAGGAAAACAAACTAAATTAATGTTATTCTTCTGGAGTAATTTTTTAAAGAATAACAAAGCTTGGGTATGTGGGGAAATCAGTTTCCAAGTGAGAAACATCTCAAGAAGTCTTTACCTCTGATGGCTACTGAATAGTAGTTTTAACTCCTAAGATTTAATAAATTGTAAATAATTGCTCATAAAGAAGAGGTTTTAAGAGTAGAAGTAAGAATTTCCAGTGAAACTTAATGAAGTGCTACATAAATAGTATACAGGACTCTTCACCTGCTCTTTCTTGGTTTCTTTGAGACCCATCTATTGGTGGTCTTTTTTAGCAGTTCGCATTTTCATCAATGTGAAAGACAAAGGAAAACTTCCAATCACCTTGTGTCTATATGAGATGGGTGATATTTGAGACACAGAAAGGTTTTATGATAAGTAGAAAATTTGGTTAAGGGGTAGTGCCTGCAGGAATTAAGGGCTACTCCAGAATGAGTTGACACCTTGCAACACTGAGAGCAGTAGTCTAAGTTGTAGGGGAAGGTGACTTGGAGACTAGCACCACTGACTGACTCTTGCTTACCTAACGCATTTCTGCACGTGTACCAGGGGAAGAAGTTTTATTCAGAGAAGTCCCTGGAATACTTACAATTCCTGAATCATCTAACATTGGCTTCACTCTGGTAGCCCCTTGGGAAATCTAATTGCTAGCAGCTTTTTAGAGGTCAATATTATAGATTGCTTTTTACAGAAAGATCAAGGGAAAGATCAAGCTGTACTTCTTATTTGAAGATGGGAGTGAGGAAGGGCAGGTAGGAAAGGGCAGGGAGCTCGAAAGGAGAATGTGATCTGCACACGGGGGCACTGAAAAAACTTTTCATCATAATCTGGTATTTGATGATGGTGTTCCAGAAACATAGCCCAAGGATGAAAACAGCACGGAATAATTCAACAAGCACCAGCCACCTCTAGGATCACTGGACCTGTTAAAAAAACAATTTCCCATGGAAAAAAAAAGTTTTATTGTAAAACTTTATCATGTTTTGCTATGCAAACAACTTTATTTTTATTTTCTGACTCCAACCTATATTTCAAAGCTCAGTTATATATTTTTAAATTAAAATAAATTTAGATCCTGTTAATTTCTGAGGGAATAACTCTACCAAATAAGCTGTGTGTTTGATATGACAAATATAAGACATACATAGATGTAGTGAAAACTTTTATTGAAAACACTGATGATAGCAAAAGTGAACTTAAACTTCATCTGTTTCTTTATCAAATAAATAGGAAATGCCTTATTCCATATATCAGACATGAGGTAGATGTATTATTTTCTTATATTTCTTCTTTAATCTCTTCTGAGTTTTTCAGTCCAGTTGTGTGAGTACTTTAAATAACCATTATGAGCTGAATACTTTATAGTATTAGGCAGTATTGCTAAGTAAATAGAGTATGCAGCATAGATAAGGCCACAGGATAGCACTTTTTGGAGATACTTTGTTCATGAGTGCCTTCACTTCCTGTTATCTGAGTCTGTATTAAAGGTAAACAAATTAGCAAACTGAAGCTACAAGAAAAAGCAGTTGCTTTGCAGAATCTGTTGGCTGATTAGCAGATTAAGTATTTCAGTTCTTATAATCAAAGTTCCAAAACAATCTATGCATTGAAAAAGCATTTATGATACCTGACATCTAAGTTCTTCGAGTTTTTCAGCATGACCATGCAAACTTTCAGTTGGATTTCTCTAGAAAATGTCTGGAGAGTACTAGAGAATTTGAGTTTCTAAGCTCTCTCTATCTGAAAACTAGTACTTACAGAATGGCTTGATCTAACATAGAGCAAGACAAGAGAGCTGTGCCACGTTTTTTTGGCTTTTATAATGAGATAATGGAATTTGATATAATTTTAGTTCACATCTAGGAGAAGAATTTAGTATAAAGAGGTCTGTTTTACTGACCATTTAATAAAGCACTGGGCAATACAGCAATAACACTGTAGTGTCATAATTCTAAAAGGATGTTTTATTATCACTTAATTTTTTTTTGTTACTGCAACTTTGAGAACTGCAGTGTTAATCCTGGGCCTAAACGGCCAGTGTCTGGCAGCACACAGTCTTTTACATGTTGTCCCTTTTTTCCACAATCTAACCTGAAATAATTACTGCAGCATATTTCCGTTGCAAAAATGACGGGGAGAGTGAGAGGCTGGAGGCGGAGGTACCACGGAGATACCATGCTCTCACGTCATTGACTGCCTGTGGCTGTTGTTACAGTGTCTTTTCCATGTGTCGCGTCTCACTAAAGCTGTCATGTGCTTATAGGACTATCAAGTCCCAAAATGGGAAAAGGAAAAGGAGAGGAGAGAACATGGGCTGGAACAGGGAATGTGGTGGTGAAGGAGAGGTGAGTGGTTGGAAAGATTTCCAGCTCTACTTTCAGTACAGTGTTTAGACAAACCCTCACTTTCAGCCTTCCTTTTCTGCTGCCCAGTGAGACCTGAAGGGAGGTTAGAGCCACATCCCGTGCTCCCCCAGAACTTCTCCAGAAGCTTTCTTAATGTCAAGATGTATGATTCAAATTTGTGAGCTATTATGAATAAAAAAGTAAAGTAGTATAATTTTTCGGTTTGCACAAACTTTGTTTTGGGAAACATAAGTCCTTAAGGGACTCACAATGAGCAAACATGTAAAAGGTGAAAAGTTTAAAAGGGTTGATGGGACATGTAACCAGCCAATACCACAGTTCATCAGCACTCTGCAATGAACTTTGTCTCCATTAAAGCCTGATATCTAAAAATGTAATGATAGAGGAAGGAGTAAATGAGTGAAAAAGACCATCACTGGTGTCTTGGGTCCCTACAGAAACAGTATTCTTGTTAGGTAAATCAGAGATTATTTTAAGAAGAACCAAATACCACCCTGCAGGTGAGGATCAGTTCTGCCCAAAGCACCTGGGTGAAGGCAGGGAGCTCCCTTTTGTCAGTTGACTCCCTGTTGTCAATTTGAGCGCTTGCTTAGATGTGGGATATACTTTGAGTTTACAGTTAGCAGTGTGTTGTCTTCCTGTCTGGGGTTTGATAAAATCCTGTTTAGCTGAATGAATGTTGTTCTCTTTGCCGTTTTGTTCCAATAATTTTTGAGCAATGCATCTTAAGTAATGCTTCTCTGTAAAACAAATATTTTGCAGGTACAATTATCTGTCAAAAAAACACTAGGTTGTTAAGATAGTATAAATTTTATCACAGGTGCCTTACATACTGAGTTAACTAGATTAGCATTTATAGTGCTGTAATGATTTCTTTTTCTGATTTTCCAAATAATCTTTTGTATTTGTGTGTATGTTTTGACTGGCACTGTATATTTACTCTAATATGCATTTTAGTAAAGTATAGAGCAATTAAAAGAAAAGGAAGATGACACGAGGGAAGATGAGTTTTCAATAGACTTTATCATTTATCATTTTTCTTTTATATTAGAAAAAGATAGAAAAGCTATATAGAGTTCTAGAGTGAAGGCAGTGGAGTGTAGAACCGCATGCCCCTGTCAAATTGATAGAGTGAAGATGTTGAGGGAGATAATGGAAACTTTCTATTCAGTGAGGAGTGGAATAAAGAAACCGTTTTTAGTCATTCTTCAGCATTGATTGCCTTTGTGCTTTAGGCTTAGATCAGAACTTGCACATAATAAAGAGAAAGTTGAAGAAATATGGAGATCCACTTTGGAAAATGTAGTTAGATGAAGCTTATCCTTTGATGCAGAGAAATCATGAAAATATTTAACATGGAAATTAACTGTAGGTGATAAGTACAGTGATGATATACAAAAGAATAAACTGCAGATAGTAGCTCTGATAAAAAGCAAAGCATTTAGTGTATAGTGGAACAAATGGTCCTATACAAAACATTCGGTTCCACACCTCTCTTTTGACCTTATTGCAAGGAAACAAAGGCCATAACATAAATGCAATAGTTGCAATAGTTCTTACTATTCTTTCTTTGGAACACTTGGATTCACTTCAATTTTCTTCACATCTGGCAATATGGATGGTGGCCATGCAGTGGATGTGGTCTACCTGGATTTCAGCAAGGCATTTGACACTGTCTCCCACAGCATCGTCATAGGTAAACTGAGGAAGTGCGGTCTAGATGACTTAGTAGTGAGGTGGGTTGCTAGTTGGTTGAAGGGAAGAAGTCAGCGAGTTGTAGTCAATGGGGCAGAGTCTAGTTAGAGGCCTGTGTCTAGTGGGGTCCCTCAGGGGTCAGTGCTGGGGCCGGTGCTTTTCAATATATTCATCAATGACCTGG
>JAVSBS010006353.1:0-36151 GCA_033124195.1 Coracias cyanogaster | reverse complement strand
TGAAGGAGCTGGGTCTCTTTAGCTTGGAGAAGAGGAGACTGAGGGGTGACCTCATAAATGTCTATAAATATGTCAAGAGTGAGTGTCAGGAGGATGGAGCCAGGCTCTCTTCAGTGACGTCCGGACAATGGGTACAAGTTGAAACACAGGAGATTCCATAAAAATATTAGAAAAAACTTTTTCATGGTGGGGGTGACAGAGCACTGGAACATGCTGCCCAGGGGGGTTGTGGAGTCTCCTTCTTAGGAGACATTCAAAAGCCACCTGGACGTGTTCCTGTGTGATCTATTGTAGGTGATCCTGCTCTGGCAGGCGGGCTGGACTAGATGATCTTTGAGGTCCCTTCCAGCTCCTAACGTTCTGTGATTCTGTAATATCAGTCAGAATACATTTATGTATTCTACACCTGTTAGTACCTTGCCTCAGCAATCATCATTGCAACGATTAGTACATTAAATTAATCATTTTGGAATTTTATTATGCAACCTTCTGAAGTTTTAGCATACTGTAATTTTAAAGTAGTGTCATTATGGTTGCCTGGTGGGAGTTTTATGTTTAATTTTCATGATGCTTTGTTATTTATTATTTATAGTTTAGAGTTGTCCAGAAGACTGGATTTCATCAGACTTTGTACAAGAACATAGGAACACAGAGACTTAGTGTCAGAGCAATTGAAAGCAAATGACATATAAGAAAGCAATCAGAACAGATGCCATTGTAACATATACAAGAATTTGCCATTCCTGCATCAAGAACGGCAATATAAAAGAGTATAATTCTTGGCCATTTTTCCATTTGCTTCCATTATTTCCAAAATGTTAAGTTGCTATTAATTGACAGTACTTTTATTAGCCTGAGGTCAGGAATGTTCATTATAATAAAAGCTGTGGTGACTACTGTAGCTGAGAATAAATTAGAGTCTCTGTGAGTCACAGGTTTCAGATATTCATCAGTTTCAGACATTTTTGCTGTAGAAGAATGAATGTGTGAGTTGGTGTATAAATAGAACAGGAAGCCACCTCAGTATTATGAGAACCAAAAAAAAAAAACAAACCCCAAAACCAACAACAGAAAAAGAAAACCTCAAAACTAAACTTCACTTACCTTTTTTTACTTAGAGGTAGAGGGCAGAAGCAAGATTAAAAGACAAAATTACAGGTAGGTGGGAAGAGAAAGACATTTTTACACCTACAACTGGATTTAAACTGAGAAGGTTGTAAACTGTAAAAGAAAAAAATCCAGACATGGGAAATTTTCATCAGTTATATTATTTTGAGGGTGAAATATCAGTTGAAGTAATTCTTAATTTATTCAGAACTATTTATTTTAGTTCAGCTGTTTTTTATGGTATTTCTTTTCCTTTTTTTTGTTCTCCTTTGGGTGAAAAGATTTTTTAAAATTGTAGAAGATACCAACATTTTCCATAATTCAGTTTGTTAGCATGTTAGATCTATTTGTATGCTATTGGTTTCAATCTGACATAGGAAGAAGTAAGCTCAAGAAGTAGATGGTCAGAGGAGTTTCATGACTGCCTTCTCCGCTTTCAGCAACTACTTAGCAGGAAAACGTAATTATTTGGGTCAATCAGATTTTGACAGCAAGCTTCAAATTATTGTTGCCCACCTAAAGATTAAATAGCAAATATCCATTTGCCTAATTTTAGGTACAGTTGTTTTTAATCCTGGCCATAAGTCAGAAAGCTTTGGGCTCTGTCTCATTTGTATATACTGGTTGTTTCTGTGTAACTGTCTTTGGCTTTGCAATGTTTGTTTTCATATTTTGACTTCTAGGGTTCCTTCTCTTAATTTTAACTGAAAATTTTAATGTTTCTGATAAGATTCTGGCTAAAAAAAAACAGGGAATATTTACAATATAACCTGTAAATGCAAATGTCAGAAGAAAGGAGTTTTCTATTAAAAGATCTGATTTTTGCAGAACTAGTTATATTATACTGTGGTTAAAAAAAATCTACCAAAACTTGCCCAACATTCTTTTTGTTGTCTGAGAACTGAAAACAATGTCTAAACGTTCTCTCTACCTAAATAGAGTCAGGATTTTAAAAAACCACCCCAAGAACAGTTATTTATTTCTGTATCTTTAGGGGTTCAAAGCACATAGAATTATTACAGTGATAGTTAAGATGATACTGAAGGCATAGATGACATGTTCTCAGGAGCTAGATTGGTATGTACTGCAAGGTAATACATGCTTCATATCACACTGGCCAATCTGACTGGTTGTAATTCACACTGATAAGTATGAACAACTTACTCTTACATGTCTTTTATGTGACTAGAATTCGTGTGTGTCCTTACATGTTTGTTTAAAATTTTCTAATCTCTTAAATCATTGCATACTTACAATGGCTATTATGAAAAAAAATCTCTATATAGTTCCATTAATTAATATTTTGTTGTGTGCTAGCATATCTGCATATATATGTTTGTGGACCTGTGTGGCACTGAAGACATTAGTAACTTAAATCTAGTTACTTACTGTATCTAACATCTACTTGAGAAGAAATTATTGGAAGTGTAAAACAAGTGCTGGGAAGTAGAAACCTTTTTAGCATTGTAATGAATCATGGCTGTGAGACAAAATATTTGTTGAAGATGTGATATGAATGCTAAGTAAATGGCAATGTAGTAATGGTAGCTAGAATGTTAGCCATGAGTATCCACTCTCTTTGATTTTTAGTTTTTGGGGTTTTTTATACCTTCTTACATTTCTGGCTTTATTTTTACTCTTGTTTTAGTAAAATGTCCCTTCTGCAGGAGATTCATAAGGTTCATCTTTATATGGAAAAGGTATTCATTGCTCATTAAAACAACCAAAATCTAGTAAGGAATACTAGATAATTCATGGTTTCAGGTGCTTTTATGGAATAACTTCCCTGAAATGTTTCATAATGTTGTCAGTATCTATTGTTGAAATACTAAGATATATTGGAGAGTAAAGCATAATAGGAAGATAATATTGGATGAGGTACTTGATATAGTCTTGATCAACTTGAAATACTAAGAATCAACTTACTGGAATTTTTCAGTGTGCAAGCAACAACTGAAGTGACTTGCCATTTTTAACAGCCATTCAATAATTACTTTAGTTGGTAACAATAGGAGAAACAGCTATACTTCCCCATTCTTACTCTGTATTTTCTTTGTTAATTTTAAATACTAGAGAAATCTGGAGATTATTAGAATTAAAAGCTCTTTTTAAGTAACTGAACACAAGTGAAGTGAAAACAGTACAGTAATTCATTTTCTGGTATTGTGCTACGAGGTTTTTTAAATAATATATTTGTCTTATTTTCAAGGGCAATCACAAAATTGTGAACCACATTGTTCAGATAAGACATCCGTGTAATGAAATGAGTTTCATATTGTGAAGAAGTAAAATGACAAAGGTTATGCGAAGTCATAAAAGTTCATGACTTCCAAATATTTCAATGTCAACAGCTATTCATAAAAATATTGAACCTGCTTTCCAAAAGATTTCTCCCTTCTTGTTTTCGTGTAAATTAAGTACCTGACTGGGAAGAGAGAGTGAAAAGTAAGACTAACTTTGTTCTTATAGCACTATTAGCTATCTTATTGCTTCATAAGGACTGATAGTCTGAAAAATTGCTGCTCTACTAATCCTCTGTTTCTGGATCTTGTATCAACAGAAATGGCTGAGATACAGCCCTCTTAAAGTAACTAGAAGATGCTGATAGCAGGATGCAGTTGTGAGGGACATCTGACTTAGAGCTTTTTCAAGTCATTAGTCCACCAGCATCTACATTAAGCTTCCAGAATACTACAAAAATCACACTTTCCCTTCTCTTCCCCCCATTTTCTCCTGCCCAACACATGTACAAGCTCTTTTCATGTTGTAGTGAGGAACAAGCAGGTTGAGAACAATCATTGTCGTAGATAAATTGTTTTGTGTTTCTACTTGTTTAATATAGTATAGACATGTATTTTATGGCCTTTTAAAATGGATTTGGGTTAAAATATAAACTTCTGAGGGAGGGAAGGACTGACTCCTTTCAGTGGAAGGAATAGACACTTCAGATTCGTGAGGAGGGAAAACAGTGACTTTCATCTCTGCTGTCAATCTGATTACTTTTTCAGTAAGTAATGAGTGACAGTTGTTACCAGCTGATGGCTTCACGGTGACCTATGTGAAAGCAAGTGCAATCTTGTTCCATTTCATGGTCTACAGGTGTGTACACTGCAGAATAAACCAACCAAACTGACAGTAATTGGCACTGGTTTCAGCAGTCTCTGCAAAAGGTCAAGGACAATCCAGTATTTCAGGACACTTCTGAGGCATTTTGGAGTTGTTGTCTGAGGAAACTTCTGCAGTTTCCCAAGCGCTAGCTGCTGTGAGGATCAAGAGAGGGCCTTGGTTTCCAGGAATGTCAGTTTCCTAGTCTTCAGCAGGACTGTCTTTCATTTTCAAAAAATAAACAGTGAAAGAGGGGCATGAAATAGCCATCTAGTTATGAAAGTCTTAATTTCTTTGTCAAAATACCCATTTGGAAGAATATCTTCCATGTTTCTCTTAAAAAAAAAAAGATAAAATTACCTTTTAATAGTGGTTTTGATTTCAGATAAAAATTAAATTAAAATTTCAATTAACGGTACAGAGAATAGTAGTTATTTTTGTGAACGTGTGTATTTATACATGCATATATATGCAAACACACAGAGGTTTTATGTAAACCTATTAAGCACAGCACATTGTGCGTAGTTGGTGATTAATGACAGAAAGTTGCATGATTAATAACAATTAAATGCCAATAAATCCTTAATTGCACCTTATGCTCTACATAGTGGTGCAATCATTTCCTTTTATATTTATGAGAGTCAACTATAAAAATAAGTTCTAGGATCCACCATGAACTTGCACATTTGATTTATTTTATGGGTGGAGGGGCTCTTTGAGCTTTAGTTATGAAAGATTTATTGGTTCTGGTTTTTTTGGATAATAGTTTTTCTCCCTCATCCCCATTATCTTGCTCAGTGATAGTTAAAGAAGCAATAGCAGAATTTTACCATCTTCAAGTTGATGATTAAATATAGCTACCCTGGACTTCTGGCAAGGACAGCTGGAAGAGACTCATCAGGTGTCTAATGTATTGTTCTGCTGTCAAATCCTTCTCATCTTTGGAGAGAAGTAAGGAATTTCCTACCCTTCAATGTAAATCAAAGAGTGTTTGAGTGAATGACTGTTTTGGGGTGTACACTGGGTGGTACATACTAGTTCGCCTCTTGGAAGATAAAGGCTGGAATCATTTCAGCTAAGAACAGACCTCTTGTTTTCCACACTTTTGGATTAAGTTTGATCCTAATGGTGACATTCATCCCTGTTTTCATACAAGATGGTTAAGTTCTAGCCATGCAGTTGTGTGCCCTTTCCTTGCTCTCAGAATTTTCCCTAGCAAAATTCATTTAAACATTTTAATAGCACTAACAAAATAGATATGTTAATTCATTATTCACTTGTATTTTCCTTTTTAGTACTCTGAGTACCACAAATATTTAATTAGTTAGCTTTAAGTACTCTTTAAATCAAAACTTGTGCCAACTCTTAGAAATCAGAACATACTTCTAGAAAAGAAAAAAACCTCCACCCTTGTAAATGTAAGTTCTGTCTGTCACTATGATTATCTTTTTTGGTTTATCTTTTCTCCACAATTTTGGATCTCACAGGTTACTACTAACTCAAGTTTTTCTAATCGTTCTGTGTCTAAGAAATGAACTGAAGGACGTGGTCCTGTTGGAAGTGTGTCCAGAGGAGAGCCACAAAAAATAATTAGAGGGCTGGAGCACCTGTCCTATGAAGACAGGCTGAGAGAGTTGGGGCTGTTCAGCCTGGAGAAAAGAAGGCTCTGGGGAGACCTTATAGTGACCTTCCAATACCTGAAAGGGGCCTATAAGAAGGCAGGGGAAGATCTGTTCTCGAGGGTCTGTAGCAACGGGAGAAGGGGTAATGGTTTTAAGATAGAAAATGGTAGATTTAGGATAGACTTTAGGAAGATGTTATTTAATAGGAGGGTGGTGGATCACTGGAATAGGTTGCCCAGGGAGGTGGTGGAGGCCCCACCCATGGAGTCATTCAAGGTCAGGCTTGATGGGGCCCTGAGCAACTTGACCTAGGTGATTTCCCTGCTTATTGTAGGGGGGTTGGACTAGATGGCCTTTTAAAGGTCCCTTCCAACCCAATACATTCTATGATTCATGCCTGTCTTTCTGCTGCCATTGGATGTATTTGGTGTATTTTCCTCGTTACAGAAGTTCAAAGTATACTTTAATGTTTAGCAGTATAATTATGTGCTTGTAAATAAAAACATTGATACATAGTGCTAAAACATTAAAGTTTTCTAAACCCACATTTAACTCTGAAGAGAGTTTGGTGTTTAAGTCCTTCAGATCCATACCAAACCTTAGTGTAACCATGTATATGTTTTCAATCTTTGTTTTCCTTCTCTTCCCTTCCCACTTTTGTTTTTCTTTTTTCCCCGGCCCCCCAAGACACAGAAACAGGACATTTTATCCTTGAGCTTTTTGTTGTGAAATAGTCTCATAATAGGAGTTTTATTAATTTTTAATCCTATGTCATGGGAAGCTGATGTTTCTGTACTGTATTGCAAATGAATCAATAAAGCAATTTTAGCAGAGTCTGCATGCCTACTTGGAACTCATGCTAGGTCAAGGAAGGAATTTGTTGTTACTTTGTACTGTTTAGGATGAAGACATAAGGCATTCAAATACTTTTCTGCATTATAGTATTCACTGAAGAAGTATAAATAGTTATAGGTTGTCAATGCTATTAAATTATTGATGCATCTAACCTAAGCGATTCACATCAATGTTATATTTCATTCTGGGCTTTAGTGCAGAGTGTCATCTTATTTTCATTAATGTACATTTACACAGAAGCATTAAATGCCCTTTAAAAGTATATTAATGCCATGGTTTGAAAGATACTTAAAGTAATAACAGAACTTGCTTCATCAGGTCACAAACAGCTTAAAAGCAAAACAACACAAGTGCATGACAGAGGCAATAATGACAAGAGGAAACATTTCTCTAAGAGATCTGAGATTGACCCTAGGGGACAAATGGGAGAAGAGAAGTAAATTGATTAATAGGGACAGAGATATTTTTAGAAACATAGAGCAATGCTCGTAAGGCAAAGTAGGTAAAGAAAACGAAACATTTGGGAAATGAATAAGAAAAGCATGGAAAAGAAGTTGTTCAAGAAGCAAGTCTGGTACAGTCCGTGTGCAGAACATAGATTACAATGAAAAACTCCATTTCACAGATAAAGAAGAGGTTGGGGAAGCTAGGGAGAATAGATTCAGAAGTGGATCGTATGATTTGGGTGGTGGAATGCAAGATTCTTTCAACAATACAATTTTGAGAGGGGAATAAGTAAGATTTGGTTAAATTGTTTTACTTAATGTATTCAGAAATCTGTTCTGAGCCTGAATAGCTTGCCCAACAACAGAGCTTAAGGCATGTTAATGTTCTGGAGGGGCTATCAAAGAAGAAAGTGCTGTGATCATCCTTTGATTTCTACAGTTCAAATGGCCAAGCTGTCATTCATATCTGCATTAGAAACGAGCAGCTTTTCACATAGGTTCAGAGCAAGGCTGATGCCTGACTGACTTTGTGGTATGATGCATTAACTGTGCATCGATGATATAAAAAGTTTAAAGGTAAATTGGATTTATTGCAGTTCATTTTTAATTTAATTGTATTTGCAGAAATTTCAGTCACTGAAGAAGAAGCACTATTCTGTTTAGGAAGTGTCATATTATAATCATAGGATGGATCAGTAAAAAGTAGTAAGCATGTAATTTTTCTAAATGTGTGCTGAATGAATCGTTACCTTGAAGCATATTAAGAGGGCATTTGTCTTTGCCTAAGTGTTTGTCCTCTGTTTTACTTTTGTCTTGAAAATTAAGAAGTGTTTTATTTTACTACTGTGTAGGCTTTTTACTCTGATATTTAAGATACTATTTTTATTTGAAGTTATGAATATTTCTATGCTAGGGGTTAATATTTGAGCATTTAACAGCTTTTCCCAATCTTTTTCTGACCAGCAGATTGGCTACATATTTGGCTACATTTTTTGGAGGAAACCCAAGTGAAACCCATTTTGCCGTTTACATGACAGATGGATTTTCATTCTCATTATGTTCCTTGAATGAATTGTATGTTTTTCTCTATTTGAATTTGATGCTACTTTTTACTATGCCGTTTATAAATAATTTAAGAAATCTTTTCAGTATCACTTTTGTTCCTTTGCACGTGGATCCAAGAAGTCCATAGTGTTTAAATGTAAGCTGGTTGTTTAGTGATTTCTTATATAAACTTGCTTACCACTGTTCAGCATAGCATACTCTGTTTTTAAGTCCATGACTGCCATTAAGTGCTATGAGTCATAGAGGTAAAATCCTATGTGGTGATTTAAAACTGCATGGTTTAGATATTACATGTGGTATTTACATCTGCAGTGTTTATCACACTGTTAATTTAGGATAAGATGGTGAGTCTTATTCATTGTAATGCTCTTTCAGATGCTTGAGTGAAAGGTCACAGGAGTAGAAAATACTACAAGCATTCATCTTCTGTAAGAGTATAGTATATGATGAATCTATAAGTATGCATGAGAAAAATGTGAGCTTTATAAGCTGGAAATAATTGTTCAATTACCAATGTATTAGAAGATAATTCAGAGGAAACCAAGTGATATCTTTCTCCTGACACACAATTCATTTGTGATCTTAGGCAGGGCCATATTTTACAAAAGCATCAAACTCTCTTGAGTTTTATTTTTAAAACTTGCTTGGGTTTTGTGTGTTAGTTTCCCCCTTATGCTAGGAGAGTAAAATAATTCAAAATGATTCATTCTTCTCACTCACAGGGGTGAGTGAGTTGCTGTAGCAGTAGGGTGCTTGCATATGTGTGAGAGCTCCTAATATAGATTAAGAATACACTGATAATGTCTAGTGCAAGTTTTTTGTCTTCTTAATTGTTATGTTCTTTATGTACTTAATTCCATATTTGGAGAACATGAGTGGCATCCTTTCTACCCAGAGCATTAATTTGGTTATAAATAATAGTGAAAGAAATAATTTGTCATGTTTTGGGAAACTGAAAACAAAATGCTTGAAAATAAGTCATTACACCAAGGAACAAAAAATAAAAATCCAGACCATAGTCAAAACAGAGTGGGGAAGAAAGAGAAACAGGAGCCTATTAACACACACTTGCTTAACAACACAAGCAAATGCTTGTGACAGACTGCGAAAGAGGCTTTTGCAATATATGTAATCAAGAAATTAACTTCAGATAATGTTGAAATCCAGTATATTTTCAGAGTTCAAGAAAAACCTTGTGGTTGCTTACCTGAATTACAAGTCTTTAAACAGAGGATTCCACCTTCTCTGAATGTATGACAAAGTCCATCATTTAGTTAAATTCTTCTTGGTTTTCATTTTTTAATGAGGGCAGATTAACTTAGTCTAAACGACTTAGTCAAGCAAATTTTGGATGTCATCATGTCTCTGTCTCCACTGTGACACAGAAGTATGTCCTGTCCCCCCACTCCCCCTTTATTCATGTATTAAAAAGTCATTATTGTTGAATAAGTAGGATCTAAGATTAAGACTGACAGGTTTTTACCTTGTATGGTTTTATTTCCTGGCATACTATTCAATCAAGTAGCTAGAAGCGTTTCTTGTTAAATTTCTCTCAATTTGTGATAGAAATTAAGTGATTGAAGTTATGGCTGTAAATAAACAGGTTTTGCCACGTTGGTTGAAGTAATCTAGCCCCTGCTTCCAGTCACCCACTGTTTCATGGCCTCTGGAGGGAGTGAGGAGGGAGGTATCCCTTGTTCAGTTGCCACGATGGTGGAAGAACAGAACTAGAGCTGCTGAACAGCCTAGCAGTATTTTTGATGTATCTTTAAGCTTTAGTTGCTAGCTCTTTTACCCATGCTATGTTTTAGGAATTGTCTGCCACTTGTTTTTGTTTTATGCAGATAGTTTCATTACAAAGGTCTAAACGGTATAAGGTTGGAGAGAGGAATACCTGTCCTTTCTTACCAAGTTTCTGCAGTTATATTGGACTTGAGGAGATGTAGCATGTCTGTGCTGTTATGCAGCACCCTTAGGAGAAAAGCCACATTTCTGGAATCCATTTATTTCTTGTCCAGGATTTTCCTTTTAATTTGATAAACTTCTATGTTTGACTTTTACTTAGAATTAAATCTCACATGAGAGTTTTATGACAATTACTCACCTTTTTTATTACAGTGTGAAAAATTTCAATTTGATTTACAGCAAGAAAATAGATCTAGGCTAGAGGGTTTTATTAGGTTTCTTCACACTGTGTTTGAAAAAAGAAGGAAAGAAAAAAACCAGCCTCAAAATGATTTTGAATAATTTGCTCTTTGTTCTCTTCATAAAGTTATTTTCTGCATTTGCATAGACGTGTCTGAGTGTATATACATGCATATGTATACATTTTCCTACTGTCTAAATAGCTGTCAGGCTATACAAGAAAGTATTTTTTGAACCTCAAATAAAATGTGTCTTCAGAACATATGAAGATTATCCTACAGCTGTTCCTTATGTATTTTGTGCACTTGTGCTGTTGACTATAGCATCTTATGTGTAAGGCCCTACGTCATCTTCAATGATAAACGTTAGGAGCTAACTCTCCAAAAGCAATGCCAGTTAAACATGAAGTATACTGTGGATACTTTGTTCGTTAGTCATTATTCTTGGATATTAACTATATTTTAACTATAGCAACAATCTGAAGACAGTCTTTCTTGTTGAATTGAGGATAATAATTCATGTTATTGAAATAAATATTTAATTATTAGTCATGCAGTGTTTTCTGGATGGTAAGATTTTTAGAGCAGGTATTTGGGTTTGTGCATATAATTTTCCCTTTTTTGTTCTTTTGTGTTGCTTTTGGTTTGGGAAATGCAAATTCTCCTATTATTTCAGATATTAGTATTAGCAAGATACCATACTTCATATGTCCAAATATCTGTGATTAAAGCTTACACACATGAAATTGGGTGGTTGACTTTACTTACCTGAGGCCACATTATTCTTGAAGAAATTTAGCATTTACTCCTTGAAGTAGGATCAGAAGTTGTTAGAATGTCTTAAGTCTTCATACTGACATTGATGTTTTTGTGCCTCATTTTCATGTGTTTTAATGAAGAGATAAAATGCGAACCAATGCACTTCATATGTATATTGATTATTGTTCAGATATGTAATGGGTTTTGATAAATACAGTGAAAATAAATACAAATTGTAAATATATTCTTAAAAAGTAGTGTACCATTGGATCTTAAATACTCTTGAAAAGAAATCTGAGGTTAAGAAAATAAGACATTTTTGCCTGAAATTCTAGTTTACAAGGTATAGTCATCAATATTTTTTTTATTTATTCCCCTCTTTCAGTAAATTTTAGTATGACATATTTACTGTAGTGACTTAGTCTTGACTGGTTTCATGTCCTGCTTGTGAGACAATGTATTTTATTGCTCTGAAGATTTTTAGATTGAACATTGTCAAATGTTAGCTTATGTTGAAATATTTCTTCTTTTAACTTCCATTTTTAATGTCGGTGCTTGATACGGTAATGGTTGGAAGTGGCTGTTCTTAGAACTGAATATTGTACTTCTGTTTATTTCAAAGTGCAACTCTCTTAAGTTCCCAGTAAGACTACAGTCACTGGTGCTGTGACTGTAAAGTTTGGGCCAGGTGACTTCTGAAGGCTTCTTCCAACTTAATTAGTCTACAATTCTGAACTTCTCTGTGGTCAGATGGTTGCCAGAATCGAAGCTTGTAGGCACTCCTGCCAGTAACAGCAAGGCAAATAGCTAACACTTGCAGGAATGGTTCATCTAATCCATGGAAGAACTCGACTACTTTCACTTGTAGACTTTTTTTTTTTCTATAGAGTAACATTTTGTTTCATAAAATGTTTGCACCCTGGTAGCTGCAGCTTTCATTAGATGTCTAGCATTTCAACTTCCATTGTCTGATGTATTTGTCAAGACATCCCAAATTTTGGGGTGGATTGTTTCACTTCGATGATTTTTGTTTCATTGCTCGTTGTTTGTTGTCTCATTGCTGTGACTATATCTATGTGACTCTGAGGATAAGCTTGAGAACATGAGGTAATACATATCTTTGTGCATGCGTATACATGCAACTCTTTTTTCTCTGCTAATAATTTGTGAACCTTGGAACAAAAGTTTCCTCACTGAAATTTGATATTTATTTTATGATGCTTAACTTTTGTATGTGTTTTTTTCTCATTATCTTTACTTTTATTTCCAGAGAGTGGTTAATATAGCTGCTATAATATGCTAGTCCACCTCTTAAATGATATACAATATTTGAAATTTACAATTTTCCTTGTGTACTATTTAAAAATAAAAACTGTTGGAAGCTATGATGGTTGCTGGAATTTCATTTTGACAAATAATACTTACTATGATGAGCCTAGAGGTCAGTATGTGTGAGGTACAGTGCTATATGAATGTCTACTATTATTTTTTATTACTGAGTAATTTGCAATTCCCTTGTCAGTCAGTGACCCATGTATGAATGTTTCTGTATACCAGTCAAAGTAGACCTTTTCTTTCACAGAAGAAAATCAAGTCCTCATTGCATTACAATATTCTCTGACAAAAGACATTATCATGAGATAATTGATTGTGCTGGAGAATTACAAATGTTGCAGCACCACCAAGGTTACCTAACCCTCCCCAATGTCAGTTACCCTGTGATAAGAGTACTTTGTTCAGAAATATTGCTATCACAAAATGGTTTAATAGTAACACAAAGAGGATATTCAGAATTTGAAAAAGCCATATTTTGAGAGAGAAATGCTACCCAGAAGCAAAACTCATCCTGACACTGGTAACAGTTTAGTGGTACACTTTGGATGATAAAAATGCTAATGGTTAGAAATGAAGTATCCCATACCAAGTTAATGCAATTGGCAGTATAACCTGTACTTTCTGAAACAACTTAGATTTATTAAGACCTGAAGCTCTATACCAGGGTGTTCTAGATGCAGAACATATGCTTAAACTTTCTAAATCTCAAATATTGAAATCCAGGGTGTCAATGATTCCAGTAATAGTCTCATGACACTTAAGAGGTCAAAATAATTTTGTACAATTGGCAGGATTTCTGTCACCCCTGAGTAGATACTCTAAGTATATTGTAACAGCAATTCAAACTGTGGCAAATTCATCTGGCTGTTTATGGCAACAGAGAGCTGATAATTGATTTTAATTGTGTCCTTAGGATACAGAGATAAAATGTTATAACTAGGACAAACCTTCTGTGAAAAAGCATGTCACAGAACACCAGAGAAAAGGTGCTCCAGTTCATTTCATTCCCTGTTGAAGAGTCGATTTGTCTGTATTCCATATACTTACACTCCCAAATTAGATTTGACTGGAAAAAATACCCTTCTATGGAACTAATACTGAGTCTACAATGAATATGTCTTTAGTGGGCTCCTGATTAATGTAAAAAGCCACTAGCATCAAGAACTTACTGCAATAAAGTTATATTAATAGATGGCACTTTTATTCCATACTTTGTGCGGTAGCTTCTTCAGCATTTTTGAAGTATTTATATGTAATATTTGTTAGGTTCCTTATTTATGCGCTTAATGCTCCTACATTGATCTTATGTGTCTAGCAATTACTAATTTTTATAGACTGACATTCAAGTTGGATACTGAATGTATGTTTTAGAGCATGTATTTTTACCTTTAAAGACCTGAAAATGGCTTTTCATAAGTACATAATCTGCAGAAAGATCTATGGTGTTCTTGACTAACAAAGATAATACAACTCTGTAGTTGACACAGAAGAAAATGCATAAGCTTTCTGATGTTTCCTCTTACATTCAGCATTAGATGTTGTGAACAGGGTGACATCTTGGCCCATCCTGTGGAGGCCTTTCTGATTAGTTGGTATCTCAGTTGAGGGGGAGGGGCGATGGGGAAGGCAAGAGGTGAATGGAACTTCCTTAACATGATCCACCAAATGCTATCTTGAGTGTTGTTTCTCTCTAAAAACTGTAGCTACCAGGTCTCCTTGGCAATGGCTGAAGAGTTGCAGGTTTTTTGTCATGTATGATGCTTTGGAAAGCTTTCTCTCAATTGTGGGGGGAAAAAAAAAGAATAATTGGATCAAGCCAAGATATCAAGAAAATTATCAGACTCTGAAGCTAATGCATAAACCTCATACCTCTTTGCTTTTTCTGTGGTTTAAATTATTTAGTTTTGTTTATAAAGACTGTTAGAGTTGGCTCTTTTTGTAAGCACTACTAGAACTATCTTTAAAGAAAATCTTAGCAGCATGCAACTTGAATTTCTGTTATGAGAGATTTGGCAAAAATGCTGGGTTTTAGTTCCAAAAAGTACTCTTAAAGTTAAGACCTCTTCTCTGCTGTGGAATGATTCATGTGCATTCATCATGCACAGCCAATTAACAAGGTGAATGACTGGTCACACACCACCTCAGGATTACTGCAGTTACAGTTACCAGGATCTGAGGCCATTAATTTTTCTTTTTATGTTACCATCCATTCTCATTGTATCAGCCTTCATTCCTTCTGTTTTTCTAGCTTGTTTGCTGTAGTTTCAAATGAATTATTTTAGAAGTATGAAATTTTAATTGGTTAACTATTTGGAACCTGGATTACTAATGCAGGTTTTAAGTACTTGGTTCTGGAGCACAGCTAGATCATTGGATTTCTAATAATGTTTTTTTTATATACTGCTCACTAAAATACTGTGGCATTATATTACACAATTCCTAGAGGTTTTACAGACACTTACTTGTTTTAACAATTCAAATTCTATGCTGGAGAGGCATCACACAACTTTACAAATATTGAAAACTGAAGCAGAGAAGGGTGAAAAGACTCCAGTGTGATTAAGGACAAATGTAAGATATGTTTGAATACCAGACTGCCTTCATCCCTGAGAGAATATGCTGAGCATTATTTTTGTTTCTCACAACAAGAACAGTTCACTAGTTGATACTTTTTTCAGATAACCATGATCTCTTCTGTGCTGCTAGCTTCGCTATGACATTTTTATGGCTTACTTTTAAGTCATTCGTTGTTGGTCACTGCCATAAACAAGATTTCTTTTTTTTCTGAATGTTTGGCGCTGTGAAGGGTACCACAGAGAAATCAAATTTGTATGATCAGGGAAAGGTTTGGGTTTTTGCGCTTTTTTTTCTGTAAGCATATAGGGAGTGAATACTGGTTCAAAGACTAATTTACATCAGTCTGGGAAAGTGAAAGAGTCACTGTCAAGTGCTAATAGTCACAGTGGTTAAAGAAAGGATGAGTAATGATAGTCAGATGTCAGAAGAAAACTTTAGTTTGCAGTGAATGTGACTGTAGTTTAGAAATAATTTCAATAACAGGAGCTATTTAGTGTTTGAAGGATAAATTGACTTTTTTTTCCTGTCTTTATTTTTTAAAATGCTATTTTCCTTTATATATCATTCAAAATGGTTAATTTTATCCAACTTGTTGAATATATGTTCATCTTTACTTTGGCATAGTTCAACTGTAGTCTTTATTAGTTTGGGATGAGTGCTCCAGTTTGAAGTCAAGGGTAGGGATGGTCTGCTATGTTGCTTTAGGGCTAGTATGGGGATGACTTTTAAACTCTCTTTACCACTTACCCTGATACAGTGAGGTGGATTTCTGCTAGGTCTGTATCTAGTGAACAGAAGAGTGGATTTTGGTCAACTGTCCCTATAGCCAACGATGCATTCTCTCACCTTTAAAGGGAGGGACATGGGAGATCTAGGAATTCAGTTTCCCCACCTGAACTGCTGCCTGTAAAGCTGATACAGATGTATCGTTATTGCTGTACTAGTCAGGCCACACTTTTAATTTAATAATAGCGTTTCCAATCTGTTCAATATTAGATCATTTAATGATGTTGAGCTTCTCTTCTCCTCTTTTACAGGTAAACTTCTGGCATTCTCATATCCATATTATTTGCTGGCTTTCAATTTTCTACCAAACCTTTACTTACACTTAGATGTTACTTTTCCTGTCGTCATTTTTTACAGTTAGTATAGATTTATCTCTTAAAAAAACCTTAACCATATTAGTTGAATCTTCATTATTTTAACTTTCTGTCATGTTAATTTGACTTGATTATCCTGAATATTATGATTCCTTTGTAAGACATTTCCTACTTTTTTCTCCTGACATACCAACATCACTAGAAGATAAATCTTTACAGATTGTTCTGTTCAGTTACCATATGTATTGACTGATTATATATATTTTTCTTATTCATGGAAGTGCTTGACACTAGTTACTGAAAACATTGAGGGAGCTAAGTAAGTCTTCTGAAAGATGACCCAATAAAACATCTGCCTTCATATGCAGAGATCCACTGAAATGGAATTTCTTCCTGTAGTATTTTGTGCTTACAGTGTGCTTTATATTTCAGAGGATTTTGCACGTTTTATCTGGAGAGTTCAATGAGAATGCAACCATTCTCATTGCCCTCATGCTAGAAAAGCTTTAAAGTGAAGAAGGCTTTTCACAGCAACTAACAGAAAGCAATATTGCTTTTGCCCTCAGTATTGCTAAACCTTTGGCAAAGAATCAGCACTTCTCAGAAGAGCTGGTAAACGTGCTTTATCTTTTGCCAGAGTGGAAGGGAAAGGGTAGAAAGTTGTCCAACTTGATTGAAGCTGCTTGTAAAGGATGTCCACATCAAGAAGACTGGGAAGTCTCACATCAGCTGGCAGGGGACAAAGTCCTTGCCAAGCCATCCAGATGAGCACATGGACCTACCTTTAGCAATGACAAGTTAGTGTGGGTTTTTTGGAAATAAATGTGTGTTTACTCTGCAGCTCTTAAGGGCCTATTCCCATCAAACTTACTGGTAAACAGAAGCAATATTTCTAAAATTGAGATCAGAAATGTGAACCAGTGTTACACTGGGACTGCCTCACTTAACAGTTTTCTTTAAAGATTATGTTGTAATTATTTTTCATAATTTCCTGCTCTCTTAAGCAGTCCTTAGTTTTGTCCTTGACTCTGCAGGTGTGTTTAATATAGGTATAGCTATATCCATTAAGCAACAATTAACTCTCCATTCTACTTAGTTCTGTGATTCTCCCCCAAAGGTTGACATGCCCAAAAAGTTCTTTTTCCCCATCTGCCTCATCTTCACTTTTGCATTTCATAGATTTCTTCCCTTCTGTTTCATTTTGAAGAGTGGCTATATCACTGTCTTTTCTCTTTATTATGTTGGGTTTCGATAAATCACTTTGAGCCTTGCAATTTTTTTCATGTATCTACGCATTAAGATTTCAACAGTATTGCCGAGTTAGAGTTGCAGTTTCTAAATAACAGAGGTCACAAAAGCTGTTAATCGAGTTCATATCAACATCTGTGACTTCAGCATTCCTGTACTCTGATTCCTTTATCCACCATGTCTGACTAAAGCTGTCCTTTATGGAGGAAAAATACCTGTGAATCCACTTACTTAGTGTTTCTGCTTTCAAACACATTGGGACTACAAATGAATGCCTTTTCAGTAACCAAATTCTGTTGCTATCATAGAATAAAGCTTAAGCCTGTTTGTGAATTTACTCTTCGTAGTTAGTGAATTTACTGTGTTTTAAGAGACGGAAAACACAGATTACATTTTTAAAATGTATTTTCAAAGCTTATCCCCCAAATTATTGTCACTTTGGCAATATACTTAATTTCAGTTTATGTGGGAAAAGATATGTAAGATCTGTTCAATCAATATGTTTTGTATTATGTACATTAAAAAATATTAATTTATTTGAGCAAAGACTGGTTTCTCAAAATAAATTTATATTGTATGGTATTAATAGCCTTCATCCAAAGCACATTCAGTCAGGATTTAACCTACCTCTGTATCAGTTCTCTCGTGAGAAGGAGAAGAAAATAAGACAAAGTAAAATCTGAGATGTAGGCAAAAATAACATTTAGACCATTTTAACTGATTGAGAGAACGTGGGAACCCGTTTCCTCAGTTGAAATCTGCCATCAGTGAAATAAAAACCCTGCACATGAACTACAGGTACATCCCCATAACTGCTAGGCCACATAAAACAAATACTTGGTTCTCAGGGAGTAGGGAAATATTTTTCCAACTTTGCATGACAGAGGTCAGCATTGTTCTTCCTTCAATCATAGAATGATAGAATGCATTGGATTGGAAGGGACCTTCAAAGATTATCTAGTCTAACTCCCCTGCAGATCAGGTTGCTCAGAGCCCCATCAAGCCTGGCCTTGAATGTCTTGAGGGATGAGGCCTCAACCACCTCTAGGTAACCAGTGTTCCACCACCCTTATAGTGAATAACTTCTTCCTAATGTCTAATCTACACTTCTCTAGTTTAAAACTGTTGCCACTTGTCCTATCACTACATGCCCTTGTAAACAGTCCCTCTGCAGCTTTCTTCAGATAGTGGAAGGCTGCAATAAGGTCTTCTTGGAGTCTTCTCTTCTAACAGACTGAACAACCCCAACTCTCTCAGCCTGTCTTTGTAGGAGAGGACTTCAACTTTGAGAAAAACAGATAATGAAAACTCAGTGATTCAGAAGTCCTTAAGACCAGCAAGAAAATTAAGCATTTGCATTTCTCATGTATCACCCCAGACAGATTTAGTTCTTAAGGTCATGAAAAACAAATCTCGGTTTCCTTTGTCTCCTTTTGTCGCTCCTCTCTGTCTTCATATTTCTGTTAAATTAACTAAAAGCAATCTGAACTTGCCAATCTTTGTGCCTTGCTTTTGTTGCTTGATGTTATCTTCCTTTTTTTTTTTTCTCAGAGTATTTGTAGTTTGTACAAGGGGAAAATTTTGTCTTTTCTCAAGATACTGGCAAATTAAGCATGTGAGTGGACATGACTCACTGTAAGCAAGGGCCTTTTAGATTATGAAACAAGTTAGCTTTCATGTTGAATTGCTTTTGGATCCCGTTGTACCCAAGAAGTATTGTGGGAGCTTCTAGAAAATTTTAAATATGTAATGTCAATATGAAAATGAATAATTCAATTGTTTTTCATATGTAATGTAGGCCAGTTAATGGCCTCAGTTCTTCAGCCAGTTTGGGTCCCTTTGTTTTACAAAAGGCCTCCTGAATCATTCTGAAAATAACAGGAGTTGCTGTTGGGAGATAATCTTCCAGATTAATACTTTTTGTGGAAAGCAAAATTTCCACAAATTATTCTTAGCCTAATCATCCCTCACTGCTGCTGAGTATAAAATTGTATGCAAAGTATCTTGCAACTGTTGGAAGTAATGTTGTGAAGAATGTCTATCTAGAATGAAGTTCATCTACAAATTTTAAATTTCTTATATTATTTCAATAATAAAGTCAAAAAAGAAGCAGACTTTGGGTTAGGTTTAGCAAGCATAAAAAGGAAGAGAAATGGATTGACAAGTAATGTCAAGATAATGGTAACGCTTCCCTTTTTTACGGAAGTTGTAAGGATAGCTAAAACTTTTCACATTAATTTGAAATGTAGCTGGATTATGTGTAATTTAGATGCAGAATTTTAATTGTCATAGTTTCCAGAGAGCAGCATGTACGAGTTTACCTGTATTGTAATTTGTTGCCACAGACAGGTTTTAAGAAGAAAACGTAAGGAATACACACGTTTTACTATGCAACATGTATTGAGCAAAATATTCTCATGAAGGAGAAGCAAGGAGTAATGTTTTTCTCTCATCGTGTAAGTTGTGTAAGAAAAGTATTAAGAGTTTCAGGTTTTGGGTTTTTTTTTTTTAATAGCTATAATTTATCCCACTGTATGAAACATTTTAAAGCTGGAAAAAAATACCTGTCTTGGAGGGAAGAAAAGTAGTTTTAAACACATGTTAATTACTGAATGTCATGCTCAATATATTGTCATGTGATTAAATTCTCAGAATAATAACTCATAGCAGCAAAGTGGTACGTGTTTTGTTGGTATTCATATGCCTGCATATAATTGACACCTGACTTACACTCTTTTTCTTTATGCATCTCAATTCAGAGTGTCACATATTTTGTATCAGGATAAATTGTGCAAAATAGTGTTTTACAGCCTTTACTAGCTATTATTAATTTATCATAAATTTCATTTTGGTAGAAAAACATTGCTGTAATGTAGCATTTAGCATTATCCAAAAGGTCTGTTTTATTTGGGTTAGAGAAATAGCATTTCCTGTATATGAACTTTTATTATTTTTGTTTGCAGTCGCTTAAGTGTTAAAGCCTGAAAGGATTTAGAAAGCTGCAGTGAATGTGTTAAGACTGTTAATGAAGCCTCTGAATCTAAGGACAAAATTAGCTCTCACACCCACACTGCGCAAAGTACAGCAACTGTCTGATAGAATTGCATCATGACTTTTACCTGGGGACGCTAGTGTTATATTCACTTGAAATGATGAAATTGGGAAGACAGATGTCCCCAAAGGACACTTTAAGGAACTTGTTCCTACATAAATTGCTTGACAAAAATCCCTGAATTTTGAATTTGAGACGTATGTAAAAATGCTTATTGAGTATGAGCAACAGATAATACATTTATCATGTAATATTTCCTTTTAAGAGTGTACAGTAATATATGCTTGATACAGAGTAACCCAAGAAAGAAAGAGTGAAAGGGACTTTTGAAGGCAAGGACTTTGAACTACTTGATTTTATTAGAGGGAAGGATAGGTCTGCATATGAGTTTCTGATTCATCAGGATCAAACACTGGAGAACAAAAAAGAGGCAACTACTTGTATCCTCCATTCCAGTGAGTGGGAAAGATGCCTTTGGTGGTAGTCATGGAGAAGAAAAATCTCCAAGATTCAGAATATCCTGTTGTTTTTGCTGCTCAGCCCACACAAGTTCCTTCTTTCAGGTGTAGCACATCCATCAGGCCCAGCAGATCTGTAAAGAACAAGTCCAGGAGGACTGACATTACCTGGCATTATGCCCTTTGTCCCAGGCTGCTGATGTCATCTATTCCTTCCCAATTTTATCTATCCATTTAAACTGCCTGTTTTTGTGGAAGATCATGAGGACTGATTAGCACTTGGCACTATCCCTCAATGTAGGCTTAGAATAAGCTATCAGAAAGCACTACAGGAGGAAGAGGGAGTAGAGGCACCAGCGAAGAAACAATAAGATTGGATTCCCATAGAAAACGGAAATAAAAATATGCTAGATAGGGATACATAATGCGAATGGGTATAACTGATGGTTGGTATAAAAGCCCTAAGAACAATTGCTAATGACAAGAACAGAAAAAGTTACAATGGCAAATGTATTTGAAGTGCACATTTAGGCTATAGTTTAAATGATTTCTTTTCATCCACTTTACCCAGAAATACAGAAAGTGATTTGCAGGTCAGGTGTTTACCAGCAGTACAGTGGTGCTTTCTGTCCAGCAGAAGCTCACAGATAAGCAGAAGTTATAAAAACATTTTTTTTCCTTTTTTTGACAAAAACTTAAAAGAACAAGACTTGTAAACAGGTAGTAATTGAGAAGAGCTTTAGTAGATACTAAAAAATAGGATATTGTAATAAGTGACTTCCCTCCCTAAGAATGCATATACCGCTTCAAAAAAGTATCCAGCAAAGGCATCTTTCAAAATTATATAAGAATTAAGCTTGAAATCTCCAGCCTCCAAGACAAACTTCCCAAGAAAAGTGTAATTTCTTCATAGTGGACTACTGAGTGTGCTGATGACTAAAAGGAAGCACTTCATAAAGAAGAGTTTAGTTATTTCTCCATAATGTGGCTTGACTCCGAAAGCAAAGAACTAAACATTTCCTTATCATGTCTACTCATATTTCTCTAACTTCCACAGTACTATGCAGCACTGAAAAACCCACTGGCTTCTTCCTCCTTGAGGAGGAAAACATGTTGCTTAATGTCTGTCATTCTGTTCTAATTCTTACAGGTATTGAGATAAAGTTTGTCCTTCACTTTATTAAGGTGAATGCTATTAAAACTATATAGCCCATCATTATAAATTGGAATTTTTAGACCTGTTTCTTATAGCTGTTCTTAGAACCCTTTATAAAATTAAAATCAGTTTAGAATTACTGAATGCTATCTATTTGCATTCATCAAAATATAGAGTGTTTTTGTGTCATGTGATAATGACATCAAAGTTTTGGAATTTATTTGGAAATTTTAAAAATAAGGTGTCTAGTGCATATGAGAATATTAGAATTCTTATATTCTTGAAGAAGATAATTATGAGAGTGTTATCATAGGTATTTTTTAGGTGAAGAGGAATATTCTGTAAACGTGACAATAAGGTGAAGTGAACTAAAAATCTTTAGAGATTCGTTGACATGCACACACACACAGACACACACATGCACACAAAATGCTAGGCCTGTTTCCTAGGTGTGTGTCTAGCAGGTTGACAGAGGTGATTCTCCCCATCTGCTCCACTCTTGTGAGACCCCACCTGAAGTACTGCATCCAGCTCTGGCATCCCCAACATGAACCAGTTGAAGTGAGGGCCAGGAGGGCCATGAACATGATCAGGGGGCTGGAACACCTCCCCTATAAAGACAGGCTAAGAGGCTTGGGGTTGTTCAGCCTGGAGAAGAGAAGGCTCCAAGGAGACCTTACTGAGGCCTTTCAGTACTTAAATGTTTATGTAGTGATGGGAGAAGGGGTAATGACTTTAAACTGAAAGAGGGTAGATTTAAAACAGAGGTAAGAAAAGTTCTTTACTGTGAGAGTGATGAGGCACTGGAACTGGTTGTCCAGAGAAGTCGTGGTTACCCCCTTCCTGGAAGTGTCCAAGGCCAGGTTGAATGGGGTTCTGAGCAGCCTCATCTAGTAGATGTCCCCACCCGTGGCAGAGGGGTTGGAACTAGATGATCTGGAAGATGCCTTCCTATCCAAACTGTTCTATAATTTTATGAAACAGAAGAGATGGGTTGCCAGGGATACTGAAATCAATTTTAAGTAGGACTCTTTAACAAGGAAGATTGAGAAAAAGCACTTATAATTAGGCAATAAGTAAGTTAAAATTCAGTAAAATAGTTATTGATAAAAAGCAAGAAATGGGATAATATGAAAATGCCTTCAAGTATGCATAGAGTTCACATGCTCTTTACTATTTACTCAACATTTGACTTTTGATGTTTACCTTTAGTATTTCTGTAGTGAAGTTAGGTTCTCATTTATGCTGGAAATAGATTGATTTGGCCTCAACTATATTTCTATAAAACTGCAGTGTCCTACTACTTAGAACATATACTGAAATCCTACCAATGGACATACAGATTCATGTATAGGTAAAGCTATTTTTACTTTCTACATAGAGCGTAAGGTTATATTCTTTATCATCTCTTAGTCATCAGATGAGTACTTAGGCAGCCTCCACTACAACATGGCCCATTAGTTTCGAAATACCACAAGCTATGGTGGAAATCTAAAGTACTGTAAACAAGCAGATGTAGTATAAAAAATTGTATACAGTATCTAAAGGATACGATACAACAAATATATAGAATATAGTTGTCAATGTGTTTGACAAATAAAGCTTACTATTTTAATTGATTCCAAAACCTACAAAATAGGGAGGAGAGGATGGTGAGTGGGGAAGGAATCGATGTAGTAATTTTTTATTCTTGCAAAAGGTTGGCTGTTTCCTTGCTAAGACTTACTTGCTAAAATTAATTCAAATTGGCTTGGATAAGAGCACTGTCATGTGGATTAAAAGCTGGCTGAAAGACTACAAACAAAGGGTGTCTTGAGGGTACCACAGGCATCACTGCTAGAACCAGTCATTTTTAACATCTTTATTAATGATCTGGGAGAGAGTGTTAACAACATGCTAATAAAATTAGCATGTGATACTAAAATGTGAGGGGATAGAAATACTTGTAAGTTTAAAAAAGTGATACAAGGCCTACAGAGAGATTAGAGGCACTGGCAGAAGTACCTCAGTGAGCTTCAGCTTCAAGAAAATGCAGCCAAATTAGATCTTTTGAGGAGAATTTGGAAGATGGATAACATACTTAAAGAAACGTGGAAGCAATTACGCAGGAAAAAAGCTGAAAGTAGGAGTGATAATCAACAGCAAACCAAATGTGCTTAAGCCACATAAGAGGGACGTAAAGGAGGACAATAGCAACTGGAGCAGGCCATGAGCCCTTAGGGCTGTGGGTTAGGTTCTCAAAAGCTAGGTTGGAAAATTCAAGTTTGTTAGAGCAAGCACCTTGTAGATGCTGCAGTGAGGGGATAGCCATAAAATGGCAAATAGTTGTTTATATGTTTTCTTCCTTCTTCCTAATTCTTTGGATCTAACATTATGTTCTAACAGTCACATCACTTGAACATTGAAGCTATTAAATATGACCTAATACTAAATAGGGACATGTTACTAAATTATTATTCCTGCAGTAACAATGGCAAATATCTGGCAGAATCTTATATAATGAATCAAATCACAAATACATAATGGAAAATACAGTAGTATCGAGTACCTCTGGGAGTGAAACCAGTGTAGTGCACATGCAGCAGCAAATAAACATCTTCAGATCTCAAAAATTTGATATTTCTGTAGGTGAAATATAAACGCTTTGTATATCAGAATAATAAATGCTCACTGAGTCATGGTTATGTGATACACTTACTGCTAAATTATTAAAGAAACAGACTGTTTTTCTTAATTTATTCTGATCACTTCAAAAACTAATGAACTGCTTTTGGAAATCCCAGTATGCAGTGTACAAAAATACAAGTCTTTTAGATAGTGTTTAAGACAACCTACCTCCCCACTTGAACTCCCCTAGTTGTGTTAGTGTAAAAGAGGTAACTTTCTTCCTGTTTACTGCATCTGTCTAAACTTTGTATTTAGACTTTGGAAAAATAGGCTAATGTTTTAGAGGCTGAAGTATTATATAAAAGCCTAAATTATTACAACTCCATTCATAGTTCAGTTTAATAATTTCTTCCATTGGAGATCTTAATTTTGATTTAAATAAAATTCTACTTTGTTTTCAGATGGAATAGCTGTATGCATGTTAATGCCAGTGGTTTTTTAAGATGTGAAAACTAAAAAGGTGTACTGATTTTAAAAAATGCAATGCCTTCCTTTTTAAGAAGAAGAGATTACAGTTAGAGCATAAAGCTACATGTAAGCCATGAAGTTTACATCTGGTTGTAGGGATTTCTCCATCTTGGTAATAAGAAAAATAGTGGAGTTTTTTTAGTGGAGGTGTCTAAAGACAGTTCTGGCAAACAAACCTGAGTCATTAAAGTCTTTCATTCTTTTTGTAAATATACAAAAATATGATGTTCTTTCTTTTTGGCTGCTGGCAGGGTGGCAAAATGCACTTTTGTCCTGGATGTATTTTATTGTAATTGCTTACACATTTTGACAACATTATTTGCTTGATGGCAGTGGCAGTTCTCACTCTTCTTTTAGTTTTGTTAAAGGGTGTTTCTCAGACTGGCTGTTTCCTCTCACAGAACTCCACAAAAGTATCATTTACTTTGAGGATTCTGGATCCTCCTTATTTGTAACCCTTTTTTTTATCCACTAGAGTAAATGAACCCATTTATGTTAGGAATCTGTCACACAAATATTTTAGAAACTACTCTCCTTTTTTTCTACTGTCTGTTCAAAAGAATCTTTCTAACGAGTTGAAGTTTAGCCAGAGTTGCAGCAACAAGAATCTGTAAATTAAAGCGTAACTTTTTTTAGTAGTGCTCCATGTGGTTTTCCAGATTTATCAGTTGAAGAGAGGCAAAATACGTTGTGGAAATGTGTGGAAACATGGACAGCAGATCTTCTTTGCCAGCTGTTTATTCTTACATATCTGCTTCCAGTTGGCCCACACTACTTTTTCTGGGCATAACCAAGCAGCTCACATTATTGGAAAAGCATTTGCATTGATTTTGAAGCTCTGCATTCAGGGAGCGTGTTTGAAGCAGCAGTGACAGCACAGGCAACATTTACTGCATTAATTGTGAAACTAAAGGTGAATTATATTGGAAAATTGATCTGGCTGAACAGTAATCATTATTTGATCTCAACTTCACTCAGCTCCCAGTTTATGTAGCAATATTATGTATGAAATATAGCCTCAAAAGAGCATCTGCTATTGTAGCTCTGTTGCATAAATGAGAAGGAAGTGAAAGTCTGTCTGTCACCTTTGCGATCTATACACATAGCATGCATCAAGACTTTTTGGGGTGTGGGGATGTAATTGTGAGGCATTTTTGTTACACATACAGCTGTGAAATAGCTAACAGAACCTAGAGAAGAAAATGCTGAGGAAAAAACCTTTGTGATAAGTCATTTATGAGCTGCATCTCTTTGAAAAATAATAGAAGTTTCCCTCTTCTATAAAATTCTGAAAATTAAATCGACACCAGTTGTGAGTTTTGGTTGCGGTTTGAGTAATCTGTTTAGTATGCTACTGAAACCTAGGTTTGTCTGAGTGCTCTCTACCAATAACAAAGGTTCAGTTGTTTTATTTGCTTAGCAGTTTGCTTCAGCTTTAGTCAGCACATTGAAATCTACATTTTGAGTGCTTTTTTGAAACACTGGTTAAATAGATTTTTGCCTTCTGTTGATGATTAATGTAACATTGCACAGTTCCAGACTGCAGTAAAATATACTGGGTTTTATTTGTGAGTAAATAAATGCAAATATCCTCTTTTTTTCTTTTTCTTTTTCTTATTTAACTTCTAACTTTTGGGCCACTTGGTCTACATTTTTTTCCCACCATCATACCAGCATAAGGAAATAAAAAAGCTAGGCATGAAATTAGATTGTAATAAAAAAATGAAGTTCTATTTAAGTAGTCTTTATGTGTATAGTAGCATTATAGATCGACAATATTTGAGGGGACAAATATAACATGCATCTTAATTTCTGAAAACTGGAGTATATGTTTGTCACACCTGTGAATATAAATAAAATGAATTCATTAAGTGAGGTTTGAAAATAACTAAAACTTGCAAAGTCACTTTGCAAGTGTTTTGCAATTTTTTAAATCTTTTGAAGGTTTTAAAATATTAACTACCTAATCCTTTCAAAAGCTCAATGAGAAAAAACACTAAGTAAATTCACACCACTCAAATCCAGGCAACTAGAGCTAGGCTCCACTCTAGCACCCAGAAAGACTTGCCTGAATGGATTTCGGCATGTGCCCTTACTCCAGGTTGGCCAGAGACCTAGATAGATGTCAGTCCTCCTTTTCTTATCCCACTTTTTAATGCCATGGTTTTCATGAGAATCGGCCAGCTTCATCGATGATGGCCATGTAGCACACTCCAGAGAGCACCACAAACTGTTCCTGCTCTGACGTCTCTGCAGTTTAACGTTAGCCAGAGCAGATAAGAGAGCCAGTGAAATGAAATGAAGTACCATTATTCCTTATTCAGTGGCGGGGTGTTTTATCAGAATGTTTAAGCAAACAAGCAAGCATCAGAGGGATCTGCTTGTTAGCAGCAGTGATTGTTCTTTTTTGAAGGCTGTGTATTGCATATACTTATTGACAAGCTGTAGAAGTATGACCTGTTATTAATGAAAAGGCACTTGGCAGAATCAATGACCATAGACATCTGTTTGATTCATTATTGTTGCTCTTTGTTGTTTTATCAGTTATTTACTGAATGTGATTGATTAGCCTGTTCTTCTCCATTTCCATTTACAGTGGTAAAATATTCTGAAGACTTTGTTTAAAGCTTTCACTTTGACATGTAAGGCTAAAACTAGTAAGATACACTGCTCAGATGCTCTTCAGAAAACTCCCAACAGTGACGTAGTAAGCCAAACATTAGTGGTTAATTGTCTGGAGAACTGATGGTAAAACTAGAATTGCATCACAGCTAACGTGCCAGATAAAAGGAAACAGGAAGTACAAGGCTAGCATCTCTAGAAGGGAATACGGATTACCTAGTTTATTGCTAAAAAAACACCATCAGATTTCTCTTTGCCATGTGAAGATGCAGGGACATTGTAGTTGTCGTTTGGATTTTTTCACTTTTATGTGTGGAAATATTTATTTTTTTTTTAACATGAGGTAAAATTAACCTTCAAAAAGGGAATAGAAAAAATATTTTTAAACTATTTTAGCTTAAATCAATAATAAAATGTATTGCTTTGGTTGTTTTAATGTAATGTAAAGACTTGTACTGCAGTTATGCAGGCGCCAGAATGGTTTTGTTTTTAGGGAATCTCTATGATTTATCCATTGTGTGCAAGGTATGTTGTTACTTAAAAAAAAAAAAAAAAATCTTTGTAAGTTTTCTTGTTTGATAGCATTTACTAGTAATTTCTTGTGGTTGAAAGAACTGTGTATCATAAAACTGCTTCATATTGTATGGTTTAATTGACTATAATAAGCAATTTACCACATGTTATTTGAAAGGGACTATGCTTAGAATTCAGCTGAGAGTATTGCTTATGGGATGAAGCTCCTGCACAAATTGCTTTCTCAAACAAAAAAATATAATCAGTTTGAAATATCTAAAACAAATTTTTTGAAATTATGTAATGTTATGCTCAGTGTATTATAAAGAAGAAAACAGCACTTTATTTAAATGAGTAGGATATTTGAATGTTAATAACACCTGGTGGTGAAATTTGCTGTGGAGTAGTTGAGAACTTGAAGTATAATAGCGGTATTTCAAAATAAAAATCAACACACTGACAAAAAACAAAGGCTACATTTTAGAAAGCATCTAAGTTCTACAAGTTAAGCTTATGTTATCCACGGGCTGCTCAGACACTGATTACAGGGCAATGACTGGAAAATTTCTTTGATAGTCTTCAGCCTGTAGTTTGTGTTTGCCACCTTCTGGATGCTGTCCCATGGGGGCCAAGGGGAACTAGGCTTGGCCCACCTTTTCTCCAGGTTCATGAGCAGAGAGCTGTGCTGCATCAGAATTGGCTGCTCTGAGGTGAGCGAACAGCAGGAGAACAAACAGCAAAAAGGGAACAAGATGGGTTAAATACTTACAGGCTTGAAATAATTAAATGCAAGAGGATTTAACTTGGTGGAGAACAGGGGCAAGCTCAGCACATTGTTGCTTCATTTGCACCCTGTTTGGATGATGGCTGGGCTCTAAGCCTCGGGGGTCAGTACAGGCATAATTTTATAAGAAGCATACGGTAAATAAGAATTAAGAGATAATTTTTTACTCCAGGACTCTGTTTCATTGATTCCTTTAGTCCTATCATGCTACAGCTAAGAGGCAGTTCCATTAATTTATGTCTGTTCCTCTAGCATCTGTTCTGGAATAAGACAGATATTACTCTAAATCCTAGATGAGAAATTATTCATAGCTCATTCCCATCTCCAGCAGCCTTTAAGAAAGTATCATATTGCCCTCTCCATCCACCATGTCACTCCTTGCTGCTGTATTTAATAACAGTAGATTCACTAGTGCCTTTTTTTCTCCTGTAATGTTCAGCAGTGAAACAATTAACACTGACTTTTAAATTGTTGTAACTTTTCCTTTTCATTAGCACCTGTTTTGATGAACAGGATCAGTTCACGCCTCTGAATAGCTATGTCAACCTGTCTGCAGCCCTCCCCAGTTATCATTGTAAACCTAACTAAACCTTTTGAAGGTTATTGTCTCCAGCATATGGACTAGAGAATTTGAGGTTCCTGAAGCCAAGATTCTGGAGTACAGTTATGAAGGAAGCTGAACTGGAAAGGATAATTATGCAGGCTTTTTTTTTTTTTTTTTGCAGCTACATAATTGCTTTATACAGCAGGTCATGATTGTGCTGCAGTAATAAATTGTAATGTTGTCCATGCCTTTTAAAACGTTATCTTTGCTTTTGCATGCAAGGAAATAACAAATAAGATGTCTTCCAATTTGCAGGTAATCCAGTTCATTTAATTCTATTTTGCATACATCACATTTCAGTTGAATTTGTCACCACTACCAAAATCACCTCTTAGAAAACAAAGTCTGAATAATTTTGAATAATCTTGGCAGTGCTGCAGTCATTGCTTTTATTTGCATTTGGATTGTTTTGCCACATCTAACTTCTCCATTTTTAAAAGTATTTATTAATGAATTTTTTTTTTTCATTTGCAGATGTTTTGTATTTATTCCAGTAGCTTATAGAATCAATAACCAATTCACACTAAACCCCATGTTCTTAGAGAAAGTTACTTTTAGGATATTCAGAAGCAGTTCACTAACAATATGTTAAAATCAAAACCCCTGTAAGGTTCCATGCCACCCATGACTGCATACTTCTAACTTTAAAAAATTCACTGTAATTTGAATCATTTTAATATGTATTTTAGGATATTAATACAGAACACTTGCGTCATATATTCCTTTCCTAAAAGTGAAATTGCTCCTTTCATTTTAACAGAGATTTCACTATTTAACAAATGCTTTTTCAGATCAAATTACTGAGTGTTTGATTCAAAGCTTTTGCTCTACCCTCTAAGTTGATAAAGTTTAGAAAGAACTGAATTTGAATGTGAAAGGGAATTTCCTAATATGCAAATACTTTTTCACTTAAGAACTCACTAATGGAGGAGTAAAACATGCTGAATTATAATCTGTAATTAAAACAAACCAAAAAAAATTACCTTGAAATACTGACTTGTGGAGTTTAATCTTCAACCCAAATGTTATTTGTACATTTCCCTTGGCAAACTGTGTCAGAAGGAGCAGGGACTTCAGTCCAAGCATGCAAAAACTGTTTCTACTGTAAGGGGTAGAATAGTTGGCTTAAATTTTTCTATTGGTGTTAAATGACCTTTTCCTTTCCTATGGCAAGGTGGTTAGAATCAAACCTTTATCAGAATGAAGCAAAGGCCATGTATATTTATTTGGTTAAAAAACCAAATATATGTAAAAAAAATTATAATGCAGATCTTTCCAAAAAAATAAATGGTTGCCTTAGGGTAAGTGCAAGTTTACTTGCTAAAATATGCACCATTGTGTGGTAACAAATAATTACAGTATCTGCAGTTTGATAGCAGAATGATAGGCTTATCATTACTTAGATGTAAATTTGTCACTGTCTTATCTTTTTCCTGTACCTGTGCTAAGACTTATCTCTCTATTAGAAATGAAGCTAGACAATAACTCATTACTTTTTGCACTTCAAAGAATTTTTGTCTTTTCTTCTTGTGTCCTTACTATCTAGTGTTTAAGTGTTTTAAGCTTGCATATTTTCACTATGTAAGTGAAAGTCAAATTTCATATAAACGATAAGACTTTGAGCCCATTTATAAAGTACTTAGTGGATTTTGTAGCTCTGCTCCAAACTGTCTGCCTATTTTCCAGTGACTGGTGTATAACTCAACTCACTTTCCCCCTTGAAGTGGAATCACAAACTTTTCATCTTCCTTTGGTGAAGACCGAAATGTAAGCACTTAGATCTAAGCCATTTAGGGCTGGTTTCTTTTTCAGCAGAGTTTTAACAGAAGAAATGTCTGTCTGAGGTCTCCCTTCAGCTTCTCCCCGGGGTCAGAGGACTTTTTGTAAAACCCTCCTTTTAGGAAAGGGTTTGCAAAATTGATTGTCATTTGGTTACTTTGTCACAGTTCTTTTAGGAAATGTCTCATCTATAAGAGTTTTGTGTTTTCAGGGGATCCGGTTCAAGTGAAATACTAGTCTATGGATAAAATCAGCACATAAATCTATGCTCTAGTGTCAGAAACTGAGAACCATACCTACTAGGTTATTTTGGATGCTGAATGTAGGGGTCTATCTTTCCTTGCACGAAGAAATAACCTATTAATTTTTTTCAGTTTGTATGGTGACTCTGTCACTGAGTAATTGAATCTGAATTATTCATATATGGACTAGTGACATGAACTACTGTACAAGTTTTCCAAGTATATATAAAAATGGGGTTTTTTTAGCTGTATTGTATTAATTTGTGGTGGAGGTGATGAATTCCATTTGCCTCACTGAGAAAGCAAACCAGAAAGTTAATTCTATTTTCAATTAGCATGTGAAAACAACAGAATAATAAAATGTAGGAAGGAGAAATAAATCTAAAAACTGTATTCAAGGCTAGAGAAAATACCTAAAACAACACAACCTTGGGTTCACACAGCTAGGGAAAGCATATATCCAATAAGATGTGTGACATATAATGGGGAAAAATAAAAAGTGAGAGGATCTTGCACGAGTCACTTGGTGCTCGTAGTGTTGGCGTTGCCGTACTTCATGCTGGGCACTCAGGGATTGACTATAGCCCAGCCCAGCCAGGCTCCTGGGCTCTGCATGACGTCTGAGCCACATGTGCTGTGGGCAAGGGAACCTGAAGCAGTGGTCCACAATCCAGGGCTATGATTATTACAAGGACCAAAGCTGAAAAAAACCTAGCTTGTCCAAAAGCAATGCCAGAAATGCTGATTTGGAGACTACTTTTGTAGATAAGTGTTATTTCAGATAGTGGAGATCAACTCCATTGCAGTTGCTCAGAAAGCCTCTTTTTTTTTATTCCATAATAAGACCTTCTCCTAGGGTTAAAGAATCTTCAAGTTCACAGATGAAAAAAGAATCCAGCTTTGTTATTAGGATTTTTGTTATCTTCTCAAGTTCTTAGGACAAAGTGAAAGAAAGGGATAGTTAATAATGTGCAAAAGAGCAAAATAGACTTTCTGAACTAATAGAATTGATACTGTAGCAAACACTGAATATCGGAAAAAGAGGGAATCTCAGTCAGAACAAGTGAAAAGCTGTCAAAGAATCAGTGAGCTTGCAAACTACTTCAATGACAAAATGGATCTGGGTATAGGGATTCATTCTTCAGACTAAGGAAGAGGACATGTTGTTCCAGCTCCTACTATCAGGGATCTGTAGACAAATCTATTTTTAAAGGACTATAACACCAGCCCTAAGAACCAAGTGATAATTTATCTCCAAGCTGTTTCTCCTTGAGATTTCTCACTTGAAACATATTGTTGTGCTAGGATCTTTTTGGCCATTATTAAATAAGAGAAATTTCCAGAGTAAAAACCTCTTAGTTGAAAATTATAGCTTTAAGTGAGATTTTTACATCTATATCTAAGAAAATTGTTCTTGAGTGGACAGCAGAGATGTTTATTAGGCAGAAATCTGGAAATGTTCTAAAATTGATAAAATTATTGGTTTAATCATCAATGAAATCAAAGATGTAGATGGTTGCAATAGTTTAAATTATATTCATGGTACTCATATGTGAAACAAACTTTACAAATTTTGCCGTTCTTCTGTCTTTTTAACCAAATAGATATTTAACAGAATTAAGAAATTAAGCAAACAAAACTCATTCAATACCATATTGAGTGCTATTTTGCCTGTCTCCTCTGCAGCAGCTGAAATAAAACAAATGAAGTGTTTCTGGTCACACTCAGTTTATCAAGAATAACAAACTTGAAATGCAAATAAAACAAAACTGGCACCAGAACACTGTAAGCTGGGGTGATGCTTGTCTTGAGTTTCATGACATTAATTCTTGTCCAGAAACATCGTCAGTTCACAGGGCCTTAAATTAAACTATTCACTTCCATACGGTTGTGTCTGTGACTAAATCAGACTGTATCTACTTATTAGTTTCAGCACAGCAAAACTGTCGAGGGTTAGTGCTGGGCTGGCTACTAGGCAAATAACACACACTCTCTATTAACCCCTCTCCGTTCCCAAAAGGGAAGAGAAAGGGAATAAGGGAGAGCGACTTAGGGACTGGAAAAGAAAATCAAAACAACTTTAATTAAAATAAGAATAATAAAATGAAATACATACAAATATATAAAAACCAATATCGAACTCAGCCTCTCTGATGGCAGTTACATTATTATCACCACTAATGCTGTAGAACAGGTACTGGGGAAGTCCCAGACTGGACCCAGCAGCAGATGGGAACCAAATTCAGGAGCTGGATTCTGGAACTGGATTCAGGAACATATCGGTTGGGATCAAAGGCAGAATGGACAGTCCTCCTCTGGCCGTTGAAGAAGAGAACTTGACCCACATGATCCCTCAGCTTTCTATTGAATATGATGTATATGGGCTGGAATCCCTCATTGGTCAGTTTAGGGTCACCTGTCCTGGCCACTACTCCCCGCAGCTGCGGCCTTTCACTTTCTGCACCCCCTGATGTAGTACACAGGAGTTAGTAGTGGCCTTGGTCTGCACAGGGGCAAGTATAAGCAGGAGCCTTTCTGCACACACCAGTCTCTTGGGAGTATCTCTAAACATAAAGCATTAGCACTGCTAGAAGCAGACACTGTCTGTGAAAACATGCCATTAACTTCAGAAGGTGCAGTTGCTTAGAAGAGACTGAGCTAAGAAGTAAAATTACTGAACAGAATCCATTCCATTCTAACTCAGAGCAGGACAAAATTGAATAAAAACAGAGCCAGAATTTGTTTTGGTGAAATATTTAAATCGTATTGTGCCTTACCTACACCATGAGCAGCTGCTGGGAGCTGGGACACCTCTATTTGGATACACAGAGAGATATAAAAGGTCAGGTAGACTGTCACACCAAATTTCAAAAAAATATTTTAAGATATGTTTATATATAACTGTACAGACAACTTATTTGTTTTGTTAGCAGCTGTATGAGGTGTATCAGATACTTAAAACATCCTAGAAATAGAATGTGATTGACTTGACCTTATTCTGCTTGGGGGCTTAATGTAGAACTTTGTTATGTACCTTGACAGCTGGAGACTGATGGTACACGAAGACTTGTCTAAATACAAGCAATCTGCCCATAATACTCAAGGCAAAGTCATTGGCATTTCACTTTGTCTGCGTGTTGTTGTGACTGCTGGGCCCAAAGATCCATCAGCACTAACATGCCATGTGAATGCCTTGAATGCTTTATGTCCAAAGTTCTTTTACTCAGCATGCAAATAATGTAAACAATGCAAATGTGAACCACTTGAATAAAAAGCCTCACCTTATATTTTTTTCTATTCAGTGATTGTTATGTGTCTGTTTATGCCGTTATGTACCCATATCATACCATACTTTATTTTCTGTTTCGAATGCTAATTTGGCAAGGCAACTTTGTGCACAAATTGCAAAAACAGTATGACCTGAACTAATACATTTTCCATGAGTTGGGCTCAGTTTCTCATCTAGCTGTAAGAAATCTACTCAAAATGTGCTTTTTTTAATGTGTGTTATGATAAGTGTAAGCCTTTGATCAGAAAGTACATGAATAAGGAATGTTGTTTTTCTGAATTAAGTGGAAATGAGGCCTAAGGCAGCCTGCTGTCAGGATCGTAAGTACTAAATAAAATATAAACTAGTTAAACTTTGCAACCTCCAAAGACAGGCATAATTTCATATATAGAAATAAATCTTATATTGTGAAATAAGTAATTCATCTTGTATCACACTGTATATGCATTGTTACAACTTTAAAAAAAAGGTTGAGTATTAGAAGTACTTAAGTCTTAGAACATAGAGAAAAAGTTTTTTTTTCTGCTTCTTCTTTATTAACATTTGTTATTTAGTTATCACAAGAATACATTTTACCGTTGTATTTTGCTGACCTTTAAGAAAAAAATAATCTGGAGTTCTACTTGTGTTTCCTTCTTGGTGACCTAAAGACAGAATGGAATGAGTTTCATTCTTTATTCAGTATTATTTGTCCTTTTTGTTCTTTTTTCTTTCCTGTGGCTTGCTACTCCAGCAAACTGTCACAGTGGAACAGAAAGGAGTCTTGAAGGTGTGGTGACCAAGAAGTAAATGAACAATTCAACAATATTTGTTCATGATCTTGGAATAATTATGATGTTATTACAGTTTTGGGTAACGATTCATAGTGGACACATTGTTTTTGCATTCTTGCCTTCTTTTATGGTCTTCTGCTATATTTTCTTCTTTCTGTCTGATGGTCCTTATATTTGAGCTTTTTCATTTTCCAATATATCAGCATGTTCTGCGTATCTCAATTTTGGTCATAAATACTAAGATTCTTACATGTTATTCCTCAACAGTAACAAAAATAGAGCAAGTCCAAAAATAGCTGCCAAACAGAATACACATATTCCAGGATAATAATTTCACACGGTTGAGAAAAACAAAGTATTAAATCCTGACACTATTCACAT
>JAVSBS010006352.1:69061-104678 GCA_033124195.1 Coracias cyanogaster | reverse complement strand
AAATGTCAGGGCAATTTCAGCTATGAACTTCTCTAACACTTTAAAAGTTTTCTCATGGTGCCTAATGACTTTTCTAAAATCTTGCTAATATATACAGCACTAAGTATATTAAAAATAAACTACAAAGTAGAATCTGCCAGAGCTTAATCTAAATTTCTAGTCTTCCTGAGCACAGCTAAGACACTGGTCTGGAGACCCTTCCTTGGAGATGACCTGCTGCTGGCTGGTGGTGAGTAAACTTCAGGCACCTTTAATGCTGAAAAGCTACCAAATGCATTACCAAGCTAATCTAAGGTTTAGCTGATTCTCTGGATGAGAAACCAACCAATCTATTGCTTTCTGATTCTTCCCAGCCTGTTCATTGCAGATGCACCGGGTAGTTACTGAGCAGGTAGAAAATTCTGTCTTTCAGCATACCATGAACAAGAGCACAGCATCTTAATCCTTCAGTATGTCTGTTTGTGAAAGCCCAAGAGTTAAGAAGTCATTTCCCAAACTTACCACTGTGGTGAATGCCTTGAGTGCCAAACTAGCAAACTCCATCGTGGATGAGGCAGGGTTTCTCACAGTTTCCCGCTCTTTACTGTTTACCAGGGTGTAAGGTGAGGGAAATAAGGGAAGAGATGGAAGGGAAGAAGAGAAGCAACCCAGTTCAGAAAGGTCACAGGGAGGTGGACAGAGTAGGGATAAACACAAAGGAAAGTAACAAAATGAGGCTGGGCAGTAATTTCTGTTCCAGGCTGTAAAAGACTCAGTTAGCCAAACTGGTTTATGACTAGTATTATAGGCAACCCACACTTTCATTTAGCGTTAAGAAAAATAATTTAATGAAATAATGAGTTCACTGAAAATATGAAAGTTTTTCAACTTGATGTCAGTGAGGACATTTGTTAGGGTAAGGGGTATTGAGCTATTACACAGCTTTCTTTGTGTTTATAAAACATACATGCTTAAGATTTTCTGGCTGTGTTGGCCAGTTTACGTATTAAGGGATTACTGCAAAATTGTCTAAAATAATCTAGATCTATTACTGTCAATTACACTAACGTCATGATTAATTCACAGAGAGTGCAGTGTATTTCAGTTGGCGTTCCAAATCACTACCCTTTCCTAATCTTAGTTGTTCCTAGCTAGAAGAGGAGTTAAGCCACCTTATTGATCTTATCACTCCTGTCCCCTAATACTTTTAGAAATTCCAGAATTGTTCTGGCCTTTCAAAGCACATTAAAAACATGGGGACATTTAGATTCCAATATAACTAAAGAATATTGTAAGTGGCTGAAATTTGGTATCTATTAGGATCTACTGTCTACTTCTGTATCTACTAGGATACATTGCCAATTTAGTGGTTCCTTCACAATGCATTTGTGAAAGGCATTCGGAGAAAACCTCGTCAAAGTTTCTGAAAATGATTTGTAATAGGGCTGTTAGGTACCTTTAATGTTTAGGGTTTATATAAGAGACATTAACACAGCTGCTAGACAGTGAATGGAACACAGAGAAGTTAGGGTCAAATCTTACCAAATAAGTGAATTTTCCTGAAGTTGAGTGATTTAGAAAGAAAATGTTGTTCTTTGCATATTACCACTGCAAAAATGTTATCTTGTTTTGTAGACTTACATTTTCCTTTATTCCAGTTTCCTTCGTTGAAATGTAATGGATTCATCTTGAATCTCCTGTGTGAATATAGTGAGTGATACTGAAAGCCATAACTTTTATAAAGCTGGTTGTCATACTAGTATAATTTCATCTAAGTGTGTATATTTTATATATCTTTGGCTTTCTCTTTTCCTACTTAAATTTACTGAGAACGCTGGTGAATAAGATCTGGTGCTGGTGACTCACTGTGATTTTTGTCTCAGTAGCACTTCTGACAGTTGACATCTCTAAAAGTGTCTCGTCCTTACTAATTGTCAAGTAAAAGGTCTAAATTAGGCCATAGTTTCACAAACATATTTAACTGCCATAAGCTGGCAACGTAAGTGAAAGAAGCAGCCTTGCCCTTCCTTTCCCTCTAGGTTAGCACAACCATTTGTGTCGCCCTACAATAGACTAGATTGGAGAACTAAAAACTCTGTGAGAATGAAAAAAGTTTATCTTTAACCTACATAATTTTCCTGTTCAATTCACTATATGACCATAAAAATGCTTGTGCTAGGCAGAACGGAGGTGAACAGCAGCAAGCAAGCAAGTACCCTTTTGTACTAATTTTGTATTTGTCAAACTATGGCTTTGGATATCTCTTGGTGGTCCCTCAAACTAAGGCCTTGATTTTTTCCTTCCCGCCTATAAAAGAAGTAAAATTACAAAGTAAACAAGAAAGCATCTATATTATGAGAATTGAAGATCAAAATTCAGACCCCATGGTATCCTATATTAAAATGGCAATGTAGGTCAAACTCAAATCTGTATATGTTCATTTTACAATAGCCTATACAGTTGACGTAGTCTGGTTTTAATAACAAGAAATTTGTTAAATAAAATTGGTAGCTTTTCACATTTGTAATATGGATGAAAATTCCATTTTTATCTACATTGAACGTCTCTTTGTATGTTAAATTTATTGTGGCAAGATATCATTGTTTCATATCAACAAAGATAACATTCATCAAAATCCTCAAAATGCTGTTTGGTTTGCAGTTGGTGTATTTTTAATTTATTTTGAGCACTTCTATTTAAAATGGTACCCAATTAAATCCAGTAGGAGAAACTCAATGGGCTCAAAAGGTGCTGCCTCTTAAAGCAGTGGGGGACTGCTCATCATCAGGAATTTGCAAAGATGTGAAGCAGCCATGACACGTAAATGTGCTTTGGAAGGGGGACAGTGAGATGCCAGCGGGGTGGGTGGGTTAAGGCAGAGGCAGAGACCTCGTGAGATAGGAGGAGAATCATTGCGGCTCAGCTACAAACTGTCTGGGAGCAACTACCATAAATAACTGATGTAGCAATTTTGGTATGTGGTAGTTGTATAAAATCCAGAGTCAGGGATAAGATGTGATCCATTCAGCAAATTTACTTCAAGTTGCCTTTCATCTTGTGTTTATTCCATGAAGATCTATGAATTTTTAGACTTAAAAAACCCCCAAGGTGTTAGGTTGGGTTTTTTCCTGGATTTTGAGCATGCATAAGAAATGATCAGTGAAGAATACATAGAATCTAGGGATTAATATGCTTTCCTCTTCAGGATTTGCATAACTTGGAAGCACACCATGCATAACTGTCTTTGCCATAGCAGTGTTTTCCAGGGATCAGGAGAGATCATTTTTCTAAGGAGTTTTTATTCAATTAAAGATAAGTCTGTGAATTCCAGAGATCTTTTTATAAAGTAAAATGTCTCCATGACTTTTTTTACTTTTATTACCATGCAGTTGACATTTTTTTTTAACACTAGTTGTTCTTCTGGTACTTAGAGTCAAAATTAGGTATTTGTATTTTTTTAATCACTTCTTAATTTCTGTCAGGACAGATAATAGTATTAAGATATAATGCCCCATGAGGTGTTTTTAGCACCCTGCCACCCCACCTCTACTGGCTTTTTATCAATTTATCACAGCTGCCTCAACCTACTAACCTGAGTCAGGCCATCGGGAAGCAGATTGTACCTAAACTGCATGCAAGTATTCCCAGATGGTGATTTTTTTTTAAGTCAACCTGATAGGGTTATCTCACGTTTGTGAGCAAATATGAGAAATCTCCTCCCTCAAAATCCTTATCAATCACTTCTTAAACTAATAAGAGAATAAAAATATATTTTCTTAGCTCTAAAGGATTTAATCCAAGCAGTACTCCCCTGTGAATTAATAGTCATCCTCCCTCATCTTCAGGCTTTTTGCCAAGATTCCTGAGTATGGCAAAAAAAACTAGTCTAGAGACATTAAAATTAGATCTTTCTTGTCTCTCCACAAATGCTAATAAAATGCAAACCTAACCCCACTTGGATACAAGGCTCAGTAAACGTATCAAGATCTGGGGGGCTAAAATGGAGTGAGACTGGATGAACTCTGCAGCATGCTTTCTGATCAGAGGGTTCCATTTCTGAAGTAGGCAGCCAGTGTGCTCTGCAGCAGTTGGCAGGGTTTGTTAGGGCACAGCCTTTTGTGGCTTGTGCCCTTAGAAATCCACTGATTTTGCTGATGCCTTTTAAGAGAATATTGAGAAATTCAATAAACTCCTAGTTCCTTAGAGGTTTACGAGCATAAACTAACACTGTGAAGTCCACAAGTATGAACTGGTTAAAATGACGACATCTTCACTGTACAGATTCAGGAAAGTGTCTATGCTATTATAACAAATAATAAAAAACCTGCTAGAATTATTGGCTACATAGTTAGTAACAGAGACTGGTAGTGACTCTTTAGGTTTTGTGGGTTTTGTTCCAAACGTGGAATGGAAACTGATTGAATAATGAACTTCAATATTAAAAAAAAAAAAAAAGAACCTAATATTCACTGTCACAATATTTTTGTGGGTAAAGAGGAGCACAACAAAAGCAGAGTAGTGCCTGTGAATTTATTATTTCAAGATGAATAGTAGACATGTGCCCATTAGTTGCGTTTTGATGATGTTTTTCAGGGCACAATTAGAGGACAGATAATATGTACCATTAAATGAAGTGCTAGTGCATGGTAAGTTGAGCCAAGAATGAAAAGAATAAAGAAACTGCATAATAATAAATAATTAAAAAATTCTTTTAATAAAAAATAATAAGAAGAAGAAAGAATAAAAAAAATGCAGGCTGTTGGGTGGTGTAGTGGGTGAAGTCATTCACTACTGTAGTTCCTACATTATTATTAAGCAACGTGTGAAGTTATCAGCATGTAAAAAAAGCAGACAGATGCTACTTTGAGCCTTATTTTATTGATAATTAAAAAACAGTATAGCAAATCAACTGTTGAGAAGTTCATTTCTACCTACCATATAGGGAGGAAAGCATGCAGGGTTTGGAGCACCTGAGTCAAAGACTTTTGGTGTTATCAAAAACTGCTTGTTCTCTAGAAGTGACAGCTATGAGGTGGGGGGGGCGGCGGGTGTAGCAAGCAGTGCAACATCTTTTCCTACCAGCCAGTGTCTAGACAAGCCAAGTCGCTTCAACGTTTGGTGACATAGTTAGACCTAAATGCATTTGTGCCATTCTGTGCCTGAACGCATTGCGCTCAAAGTACACAGACATGTGGGAGGTCTGCAGGAGTTCGTTTCCATCAGATTGATGTTATTTACCCTGCCTCACACCAGCCCTGTGCTAGGCTCAATGCAAAAACAGATGGGTACCTTTACAGAATGCTACCCTACCCCTCCCGCTTTTTCCATTATTTGGTTAATGAGAAAGTGTTTTTGTTTTGGTGGCTGTAGTAGAGATAAGCCTGATTTGCTGCTGCTTTACTAATTGCAAAGCAACTGATGTGAAGGTGAACCTGTTGTTCTGTGGAATGATGTATGCACAGGGAATAATTTCAGATTAAATCTTAGGGGTTTTCTTTTTTTTATTATTTTTTAAATTCTGCACAGCATGAAGGAGTTCCTCCTGTCTTCTGACTCTGTCATCCGAAGAATTACTGGTAAGTACAACACTCGAATGAAGTATTCTTCTACTTTGTTCAGGTTTTCTTTAAAAAGCTTTTCATACTGGTATTTTAAAGTGGAAATTAAAAGAGGATGATTAAATATTACCCGAGAATTTTACCTACCACCAGTTATACTATGCCTACATTAGCATGTCAGAAAATGACAAGACCTGCTAAGTAAAATAAAAACTGTAAGGCTAAAATACAAACAATTTACATCTAACTCAGTTCTTATAGCACATAAACAGACATCTGGCAAACAGTGGTTCCTCTAATCCTACTTGCAATATTTTTTTTTTGTACCTAAAGAACTTTTAATTTACTGGAGTAGGCTTGTTCCAACTAAAATAGAGGATGCTACTTCATTCTGGTGATTGACAATGGGATACAACCCCCACTTTTAGCTTTTAGAATGTGAAGCCAGCAGTCTAAATCTCTCTAAGATTTTAGTGATTGTAAGCAGTTACCAGTTAATGGTCATTCAGCAGCCTGTGTGAAATGCATTAGTCATTTGTAGGGCAGTGTACACAAGCCTGCATTGCTGCCTGATTGTTCTCTATATAAACAGATAGGAGAATTATCCAGAGATGTCCATCTGGCACATCTCACAAGCTTTGCATTTACTTACTATTCATTATTAATTGTTAAGTGCTTGCAGCACACTTGCTATTGTAAAAAGTACAAAGATGCAGACCCTGCCTGGAGGAGATTACTTTAGAAGATAAGCAGAACCCACTCATCCATTTCCTGTACAACAAATACAGTTTTCTTTGTGTTCTGTTCAAATTCTCTGGAACTCAGATAATATGGGCTTCAAGACAGGTTACATAACATTTCTTTACTGACTTTCATACTACCCAGTTCAGAATGAAAGAACTGTCAGAGCATGCTCGGCTATATGCGGTGTGACAGACTTCACTGTTCTGAATAGTTAGTCCCAACTACCCTTCTTTCTTATTTGAGGTTTCAAACCATTTTTGAAAGCTATCAAATTTCACGTTAATCTCCTCAGGAGGAGAATCTCTGGATGGGAAGAAAAGCCAGATTTGATGCATACGGAATAGCAAGAGAGGCGTAATATTACTTGGAAAGGCCTCTGAGTAGTTTGTGTTCCCTTCTCCATAAGGCAGAAAGTTTTATGATTTTGCTGATGGAAAAAAAAAGGAGAATTAATAGGTTAAGCCATGGTGGCATTCTCTTGAAGGAAGAAAATATATACCCTACCCAGTATATTATAAATAGAATGTGTTCGATTTTATTTCTATGTGTTTTCCTCTCAGGTAAGAATTAGTACATGACACATTTGCGTTTTCTATGTCCCCAGTTATACTTCTCCATCCCACTCATTCCAGAATCCCAAGCACAGCCACCAATTCTTGTAGGGCTTCAAAACTAGTAACAAAGTGCTAAATGTTAAGATGTGGGTGTATGAGGGGGAATTTTTTAACTAAAACGAAAGGATAAAATGGAAAGAAAAAACAAGTGAGAGGAAGTAGGTGACTTGAAGTGTGTAGAGAAAGAAAGTAATAAAAATATTCTGAAAAAAGTAGAAATAGGAGGAAAAATGTGATCCAATCATGACAAACACAAAGGATCTCTGTAACAGTTTCTGAATACTTTATGTGAATGAGTCAGTTGTTTTAACTGGACAGCAGATTATAATGAGGAAAAAAAAAGGGGGAGGGGGATTTGAAGGGGTAACTCTCAGAGCTCCTGACTGGAGGGCAGTTGAGGTACCAGAACAGATGAGCCAGAGGGCCTGGCTTCGCTGCCTACAGGTCCCGCTGAAGTTAACCTGGTGAGCCAGTGCCTGGAGTTTGTCAGGACTGTGGGAGTGCTGGCTGCAAAAAAAAAGGGTTACTGTCCTCTAAGTGAAGTGGTAGCTGTTTGGAGCTGCTCAGCTTCATCCTGTTCAGTATATAGGAACTTAGAGCATCTTGACGTAATAAGTTTTAGCCAAACAGATACTTTATGTATACTGTTCTAAGTCTTTTCCCTGTTGGTACCTTCTTCCTTCTGTTGGATCAGAGCTGCCTAGTCACAATCCACTCATCAAAGGCCCAAATGGAGGACCTACAGATGCCAGTCGCAGCTGGAATTGGGTAAGCACAATTCAGAAAAATTAAGACACAGCCACTCAGCTCACTGCAATTTAACTTTTCAGTTCAGGATACCAGACACATTGACATGTATCCACTTACCATTGGCATTACAACATTTTCTGTAATATTCAGACCCTTTTACAGAGAGGTATTTGAGTCTATGTATCAATAATGTATTCTAAATAATCTAAAAGCACCACAAATATCAACACATGCTTTGCAGTAACTGTGGCGCAAAGGGATCTTGACAAATTCATGCTTGTTTTAAGGAATAGGGCAGGAGAAATACCAAGCTGATCCAACTGTAGCTTCTTTAAAAATGTGGCTAATGGGAGGTGATCAACTGACGAAAAAAATGATTGAACCCTGAAAGTGCATTAGAATAGGCCACAGAAGCAAATATGAGGTCTAGGATCGATATTTCAGCTACTTATCAGCAAATGTAAGCAAAACTAGGTTAGATACTGAATATTAAAGACAACTTCAATGTGATCACAGAAACATAGATAATTGAAAGTATTCTCCATGTTCAAAGCTCTTGACTGTGTAATCAAGTTTAAAATTAAGCATTCTGGATACCATTTGAGCCCCATAAATGGCAAGTGAGGGGAACAAATCTTACTTTAGTTGTCATCATTTAGACAGAGCACTGAAAGGCAATCAACATCTACAGAGTGCTGGGGAAAAAAAAGAGGTTTGAATTCTTTAAAAGCTGGAAATTTGTAAAATCAGGACTAGACTTTATTCCAGAACATAAATATGTTTTTTAAGTTCCACTAATATTTATACATCAAAATGGTTAGAGAAAACAACTTTGGGCATGACTGGGTCCATCCACCCAATTACTTCATATTTGCTGACTGAGATTTTGACTAGCAATAGGCTAAGCTCTTCTGAAACTTCCTTTGCTTTGATTTTCAAATTACTGGAATATATAATGATTCAATCTTCTTGAAAATAGAAATATAGATACCAGGCACATTTGAAAGATCAAGAGCTTATTACTGTAAATAACACAGCATGCGTATATGCTTTCCTCTAGAGACTGTCCTATACAGAAGCACACATATGCCTTTATTACACCTGCACAAAATTTCTGTGTTTCTGATCAGTTCCTATTTCTCAAGACCAAAAGAGTTCCCATTCCCAGCATGTCTCTTATACTGTGTTATCTGGATATATCTTAAACAGGTTTTGTCTCCAAGTCATCTGGGTACAGGCAAGAAAACTCCAAAAGGTAAGATCATAGAAATACTTCCTCAGTCTTATGTTCTTATATTACAGAATCTCTAGGGAAATAAGGCTTTGTAACTGTAAACTGTAACATGTAAGCATAAAGCAACAGAGAAGTACCTATCCAGTTGTGAGTACCTGTTACGTAAAAAAAAAAAAAAAAAGTTTTGCAAATGCTTATTATTTGATAAGACCTTGTAAAAAAAGGAATAATTTGCTCAACTTGGAATGTCTGCTCCCAAACAGAGCAGATACTCAGCTGTACTGTTTAAAAGAATTGTTAGTATAACCAAGTAAGCATATTTCATTCACTTTCATTACTGAAAATCATTGTGCTTTTTTATGCCAAATTATAGACAGAAATAATAATATAAAAAACATCCTTGTAATGGCTTCAGACTTCTGCCTGCAAATACAATCTGAAAAGCTAAATGCAACAGTAACAGCAGACACTTCACACAGGTGCACACTAGGAAGACCTTAAGAAGTGGTTAATGTTCAATAGCAAAATCTTCAAAACACAGATGCAAACTGAGCCACACTCATACAGAAAAAGTCATACATAGTTTTACACAATGGTATCTTGTAAGAATAAACTCAGCAATTTTAACTTGCCAAACCCAATACAAATCTAAATATTAAAACTTTCTGCTCTATTATATACTACATTTTATTCAACCTTTATGCTCTTCTAAAAAAGAAAAAAAATGATTTATTTGGGGAATATAATTTTTCCCCACTGGTAGGTGTGTCAATAGGCCAGATAATGTTTTAGACTAAAGGTTTTATTTTCTTTCTTAAGATCATTGTTTTGTTTCCTTTCACAAATTTAATCATTTGTTTTGCACTTTGCATGCAAGATTTCAGTTGAAAATTATCTAAACCATCTTTGGTAATTATTTTTCTAGTTATTATTACAAGCTTAAGATCCTTTGGGAGACTGTCACTTTATGGATCTATAATTATTTCAACTCCCTCCTGTTTCTATTCAATAAAAAATTAAGATCAATAGCTCTTGGCACACGATAGCTATGCAGAGCTCCTTGTCTCTGCAGACAAGAAATCCCAACCTATATAAACAAAGAATTCTTAGCACCACAAAAACTTGCATTAAGTTGTCTATTGTTCACCATTCATACAGGAAGCGTGTGAATGCTCTTTCTCTAATAATATATTTATGTCAGATAGACTGCAAAGATATTTGGGAATAGGAGGAAGCTATTCCTGGGAGCATGCTGAAGGAATCTTGGAAATGCTCCATAGGCTTACCGTCTTCTAGTGACTATTCTTAGCCAAAGAAACTGGTGATTGTAAGACTTCAGGCTCCTGATGAATATCAATTATGCAAAGCAAGGCAGATAGGTGTTTGAATCAAGGTAGACATTACTGAGGCATTCTAAATCATTAAAGGAACTGTGCTTTGTAGTGTGATGCCATCTAGGAAAGAAGACCACCTTTTATATTGCTCTGAGTGGTTTTACAACATGTTTTGGTGCATTTTTGTGGCACTCACTGGTTGTATGTTTTTTGTGAAAACAAAAAACTTGCTTCTCTTTTGCAGCTCTTGAGATGTAACAAAAAAATGCTTCTATTATAATTCAATTGCACTGACAAATTTCATCATCTACTGCTTGTGGTGGCAATGTCCAAATTCATCCAGAACACCTTTGCATATTTTTCTCAAGATTAGACAGATAAGGAAAGACCTCCTGTTCAAAAATATTTTTAAAATTTAAACATTAAGAAAATAGCAACTCAAATACTGGGAGAGTAGAGAATCATTTAAATCCAAATTATCAAATCATGTCTTAGCCATGGTATAACTTGCACAGGCCTGCTGCTGCTCCTTCTTTCCCATTTCAAATCTCAGTTAAAAGATTGCTAGAAGTATATAACATACTTTCCTACAATTGTCACCTTAAGAACCCATCACATTTGACTTAAGGCAGTGTCCAGAAGACAGCCATGAAAATGATCAGAGGTCTGGAGCACCTCTCCTATGAAGACAGGCTGAGAGTTGGGGTTGTTCAGCCTAGAGAAGGGAAGGCTCTGGGGGTCCTTAAAGTGACCTTCCAATACCTGAAAGGGGCCTATAAGAAGGCAGGGGGAGATCTGTTCACAGGGGTTTGTAGCAACAGGTCAAGGGGTAATGGTTTTAAACTAGAAAAGAGTAGATTTAGGTAGGAGATTAGGAAAATTTCTTTAATATGAGGGTGGTTGATCACTGGAACAGGTTGCCCAGAGAGGTGGTGAAGGCCCCATTCCTGGAGACTTTCAAAGTCAGGCTTGATGGGGCTCTGAGCAACCTGACCTAGGTAGAGATGTCCCTGCTTATTGTAGGGGGGTTGGTCTAGATGGCCTTTGGAGGTCCCTTCCAACCCAATACATTCTATGATACCATTCCTAATGGGGTAGCATGCAGTGAGCACAGGCAGTGATGTGACCCCCAAAAGTTTGTAAAGATAATATGCTCAAATCATATTAAAAATTGTTTAAGCACAAAGTATTTTATGAGAATTTTAAGTATGGTCCAAAGGTAGATAATGTGAATGCCCACTCAGTACTTGTAATACTAACAGTAGCCCTTGTGACTGCTAAGGGTAGATTGCATTTTACTGGAATAGCAGGAAGAAAGGAAGATTAGCATGAATGAGAAGAAAAGGAGAGAAATAATACATAATTTTATCTTTGGTATTCTGAATTCTGTCTGTTAACATATTAGGCATGGACTCAATTTTATTACTGTATATCAGAAGTTGAAATAAATGAGATGAATCAGTGAAGGCTTGATGAACAGTAGTAATATTCCTTACTGTTAGCACAACTGGCAGCAAGCCTCAGCCAATGTGACACTCAGAACACTGGAGGACTGCCAATCTTACTGCAAATTTATGAACACTAGAAATGACGTTTTGAAGAACTATTGATTACTTACATGGATGTCAATTCCAAGTAAAATACTGAAGCTTTTTGGACTTGAGAAACAAAAAAATTAGAGGCTAAAGTAGTAATTATGGTAATCAGCAGAAAGATAAATCTCATCAAATTATTCCTCTTTTTGAGAAGATCACAGTTCTATTTATAAAAGGTAAATGTAGAAGCATAAGTTTTTAAGGCACTAAATATCATGCATTCATTAAACACTTTATTTGGAAGTAATAGAGAATATATTAGGTGGGGTACAACCTGGGATGCTAGATTTTAAAATATTGCTAATTGGGAGATGTAACTGAGTGGTATTATTTCTACGAAAGACCCTCCATGAATAAGTCCTTTATTTGGTGTAATTAGAATTTTTGTCAGTTAGCAAAAAATACTGTAAGGTTTTTTTATAGTAAAGTTAGCAAATGGCATGAAAAAAGAACAAGGTTAACAAAGTTGCTATATCAGGTTCAGTTGGGTAGTCTGGTTTAAAAATTCGAGTTGAAAACACTGCACCCATATATAGTCAAATGCAATGTACAACTGGGACTTCAGAATATGCAATAAGAACGTTCATTTTCAAATGAAATGAGAATGGAAGATTTAAAAGCCAAAACCACCTCAAAGTGAGCGGTCTGGGAAAGAAGGCTGACGTGAGCCTGTGATGACTGGAATGGGGAGCAGCAGTAGAAGCAAGGACATGAGCATGATATGAGGTGGGTCATGTTGCACCGATGAGGTTTCTTTAAGATGTTCTGCCTTTTGTTCAAGACAGATTTTGAAGTTCTACTAACAGATTGTGGGAGAGCCACAACTGTGTTCTGAGGGACTGGCAGTGAACTGGCTTAAAGAACTCGGTTTATAAACTTGCTGAAGGGCAATTAAGAAGCACACATTACCACTGGAGAATATACTATACTGGGACTCCCCAGCACATCTGACAATGGAATAATACTGCATAACAACCAGCAATTGACAGTAAATGAGTTCACTTTGTAAAATGGAGCTTATTGTAAATAAGTGTTGGAATAGCTAATACAAAGGGCAGTGGAATAGAACTGGTCTGGACCTTTGATTCAGCTTCAGAGCAAATAAAATTTAAACTGTTCACTTCCATCTCGAAATTTGTTAATTAGCAATTCCTCTTTTCCCTTTATCTTAGAAGAGTATTTTCCTCTAATAGGAACAGTTCTACTTTAAGATTATTATAATGAAATTATGTCCTTTAGAGGTCATAAAACAACTTCTCCCTGATGCATAAATTAGTTAGCTGTATTCTATTTATTCTTTTTCTTTCCCTGAATTGCTTTGAGGCAGTATAAATTAGCCAATGGGGATTAGATAGCTTCTGGAATATACCTGTAGTCTGATGTTCTAATGGGAATAAGCCAGATGTATCTTCTTCATGAATTCAGCTTTAAAGTGGTTGTCAAGCTTGGAGCTATAGTTCAGATCAGCAGAGGAAGGTTTTCAAGGGCTTTTCCCTTGCTCACTTCCACGATGCAGGACATCTCGATACATTTCACCTAGCAATCACTTGCCTGTAGAGACATTTTCAGCATTTATTTCTCTTCATTCTCTGCCCTTTGTCACCCAATTATTTAATATCCTCTTGATTTCAGTCAAAATAAATGAATCATTATTTCATTAGAGGAGTAACTGAGCTAAATCTAGTGGAATGAAACTCAGACTAAGCGTTCTAGCCTCTGAGGTCCAAAGTTCTATGAAACAATATTGCTTACTTTTCCCAACGTTTTTGGCTTAGAATCACTTCCCTATCTGAAAGTGGTTGCAACTGAGTAAAGTCATCAGGCACTGGAATTCATTTCTATATTGCTATTGAAAATGCTTAAAATTAGCTCTCTGCCATGGCAGATTGTAACATACTGTTCCAATTCTAGACTGACATTACTCTAGTGGACTCAGGGTAACAAAAAGTGGGGCAGAGAGTGTAGAAAGCAAATATTGATATAGCTCTACAATCAATATCAGAGTAATCCTGGTTAGACTTAGATGAGCAGCAATTATCCTATTAGTGTTCTCAAAGAAGTTCTATGTTAAAAAGGGAAATGTAGAAAATTACTTGATCCTGCTCTCTTAGACTTGAAGGAAGGGGGTATGCAAACTTCAGTGGAAAACACACAGTTTCCAGGAAGCCAGTGAATCAAAATAGACATCCAGGAACTCCTATTAATGTTTCTGTTTGAGTATCACAGGAATCCTCACACATCTTGTGAGAGAGAACTTAATCTCTTTCATAAATAATGCTATTTAAATCTGGAGCTTTCAGGTGGCTTCAGCCAATTGTTCTTAGGCAAGAAAATAGATTTGCAGTGCTTGATTTTCTTTGCAAGTCCACCTTTAGACACAATGAGAGCAAAATTTGCATTTTGCAAGGAAAAGATTCAAAGTTGGCATAAACGGATATTATGGTTCTGGGAAGAACATGGTCTCTGACAGGACTGGATAGGCATCCCAATTCTGCACTGTAAGTGACTGAAGAATGAGGAGTAGAGAATGTCTTTCTCAAGGTCGTATTGCCACATCTTCCAATAAAAATGAAAAACTGTTGAAGAAGTAAGTATGCTGAAGTGAAGAATTTTGCTTCGTTAAGTCCCATAAAGAACAGAATTTGCTGAACTCATTTGAGATGACCTGGAAAAAATAGGAGGATAAAAGTATTTTCCTTCACTTATCTCAAAAAAAGGTAGTAATTTGCATCTAGCTATAGCTGAATCTTGAAGAATTACCCATTAGGAATGATTGAGGAGAGGGGAACTTCTGCAATGAATTTTTGTGAGATCCCATTGTTTTACGCTGTGGAATCAGTCCAAGAGATTAACATGAAAAGCTAATATCTTTAAAAGACAAGGCATTTTATGCACTGCTTTGGTCAGTTTATGGTTAACTTTTTTTTTTTTTACTCTGCGTGACTGTAAGCCACAGTGGCTTACAAAGACATTCAGTTTACTTTCTCGCATAAGAGAAAGGAAAGGTGATGGCTGTGTCAAAAAGATGAGCAAGATAACAAAAAAAAATTTATCTTTTAAAAAATAACAGAGTTTTATGTGCCTTTGTCCTGTAAACTTCAAAATACAATTGCTGGTTATACAATTATTGTGTTAATCTTCTTTGAGAGTTCACTTATATGAAAGATCAATTAATAGTGGCCAAATAAATACTTATTCTGACAGGTAAAACAAATGTTAAAAAAACAGGCATTGTAGGAGTTACAGAGTTTTATTTAGATGAGATAATGTTCAAATAATTTTTAAGGCTTATATATAGTGCTTCTAAGCTAAACATTAGACATGGGTGCACTTAAACTGTAAGTGAAATATGTATGCAAATCTAAGTATATAAGTTTGGGCAAGGATATGTCTTGCTATATAAATAAATAATATACTGCATATCAGTCAGCCAAAGACTGCAGTTATTAAGCATAATTCTAAAATTTCTGGTAAAATGGAATATAAGTATCACTTTTCTATAAAGAAACAAATCTGAATTATTTTTTTATTCAAAGAATTGAAAAGAGATTGAAACCTAATGAAGGCTAGATATAGTTTGCTTGACAGGTCTGGGTCGTGTGTCACCTGAAGAAAGACAAAAGCCACGTGGAATCCAAATGAAATTGAAGTGATGAATTTGTGTCTTTTAGCTAAAAGTCAGTACTGATTGTATCTTCATGTGTTACTAGAGGGAATGACCAGTCTTGTGAACTTGATCATTGCATCAGGGCTTTCAAGATTTTGTGTTAGGCAGTACCGTGTCTGTGTTGAATCAGCACCACAAATGATGCATGCTGTGGGCTATTTAGGTGGGGTTTAGGGAAGAAAGAAGAAGAAAAAAACCAACCTTATTTCTTTTAGTGTTAATGGTACATTTATTATGCTGAACCATAAATCTGTTTTGCCTGAGGTTGTTCTTAAGCATCAATAACTCATGGCTTGGAGCTCAAGGTACCACTACTACAATTTCTGGAAATGTTTTCATGGATAACTTACAACTTAAAAAACTTAGTCTCTAAGAATAAGTGTGTATTGTTTCTTGCTCTTCAGCTCATAAGAACTAGTTTAGGGACATACTAAAATAAAATCTAAATTCAACATCCTGCAATAATTGACAGAAGAAAATTCAACAAAAAAAGCCTGCCAGAAATGATTATTATCAGCTGATAAAGATCATTCATTTACTCAAAATAAATAGGCATGTTTATTGAATGCCTAATTAACTGCTTTTTAATTTTAACTTCTTTCTTGTCTCCTATTTTTACCATTCTCTTTTTGCACTAATATGGAAAACAGCAGATGGGGGCTTTTTTATGGTAGAAGTACAAAAATAGTGGCTTGGGGAATCAGTTTATAGGCACTCTCAGAAGTATAATAGCCAGCCCTATAATTCTTACAAAGAATATGGTAAAGGAATTTAAAATTCTATCATAGATATTTTTGTTAAAGAGGAAAAGATGTCAAAGAGCAGTCAAAGAACAATCTGTGAATATTATTACTGTGACCTTGACCTACTCAATGTTCATAGTTTAATTGTGGAAAGTATTTACGCTTATTTGGGTTATAATTTTTCAGTTACTTTCTAGGATAATGTATGACATTAAATATCAGAAACTGATATTTAGTAACTAATTACAAAATTAGTGATACCTATCTGAGGAGTTTGCACCGCATTTGAAAATTCAGTGTTCACCTATCATTGCTGACATACTTGATCATTTGGAGGAAAATCAGAGACCTTCTTGTAAAGGTGTAGGATGCTAAACATTGTAGGATACAAAGGAAAGGAGACTTGGAAACATGGACACATCTTGCATCTAAAACATGCAACTTGAGATGTTTGGAAATATTACTACTTTTTAAAATGCTCTTTAATGCAGTTTCAGGATTGGTAAGGTATCATGTAAGAATAAAATAATATTTAGAGTTCTGCATATTTGGTATTGTCATCAGTCAGACACTCCAGAAAGCCTAGTCAACTAAAGGAGAAAAATCTTCCTGTTTCATTAGTCCTCCAATGATCTTCATTGTGATATGACTGGGTCAAATAATAAAAAAATACATGTAGAGTAAAATTGGGTCTTGAGCTGTTAGATAATAAACAAACAAATCAAAAGCTTTTGCTACTCCTTTCAAAAAGGAGATACGATGTATGTCTTCACTGTTTTTTCTAACAGAAATAGCACATACATATAATTGGCCAAAGTCTTCAGAGAGACTTGGGCAAAGGACTCATATGTGGAAAGAAAAAAACCTAGTTTTAAGAGTCTGTGATAGCAGGTCTAAATACAGAGTTCCCTTTGGTTTTGAGTTTTATATTTTGAAGACTTTGAGCCACTGTTTGCATATTTCAGCGTGAATCAGTTGTGAAAGTTGTTCAGAAACACAAGGGAGAAAGTATTTTGAGAAAAGAAAGCAAGGTCAGAGAAGGATGAAAAAAAACCAAAACCCTGCACCTCAAGATACTGTAGACTTCTCTCCAGTCAGTGATACTGGAGCATTTTAATGTTTCATCAGATCCCAAATGGAATCTATCTTAGTATGAGCAAACCTCAAGTAATGATTTATTTATGTGCAAGGCATCTTAAGAGCAAGATGTCTAAAAAAAATCGTCCTGTCTACTCAAGGTTGTTGGCAGGAGTAATGTCTATGAGATACTGCTTCCTTCATTTCAGCATGGAATAGAAATAACTTTGCAGATATAAACGCAGCCAGTAACAATAATTTAGTTATAAGTGTTGTTAACTTCTACTGCCAAATTTTCAATAAAAGAAAAATTCCAGAACTGGTTCCATAGGCTCACAGTCTTCTGAAAAATGTCACTAGCATTATCCTCATAAGACAGGTATAGCAAAAGAATCTAGATTGTTTTGTTCTCCTTACATTAAACTCTCAAATATTCTTATTTTCATGTCCATCCTTATGTGAGGAATAGTCCAGCCCATTCTTCTGCTCCAATCAGCAGCTTTGTTCTACAGTCATTTGCAAAAGAACACCATTTTTTTAAGATTTTTTTTTTTTTTTTTTTTTTTTTTTACCTGCATTTACTTTACTTGGACAAAAACCTTTCTAACTGCTGGGGCATCAGATTATTTAATTTGGAAAGGACTATAAATTTATTTTCCTCTCACTGTCAAGCATTAGACTCTACTACTCACCTTATCATAGAAGCTGGCTCAGAAACAGTCTTTCACTAAAAGTCCTGCATGCCAGCAGTTTCTGCATCAGTTCATGTTACAGTAGTCTTAAGCTGCCAGCAAATTAGGCCAAGTTCATCTAGAGCAAAAATGCTTATAAGAACTACTGTAAACCGAAAAGTTTTCTGGGATGCAAAAACAAGTTAGCTAATTCCTGAGAGAAGTAAAAAGCTTTTATGCTCCAGACAAATACTATGGCTTGCAGACATATTCTGAAACACAATAGCTTAATGTTTGCAAATGATTACTTTGTATTTACTCATGATAAAAGAGTATAACAAGATAGTCATTTTTCTGCAATCAGACGTACAATGTATAGGAATAGAAAAAAGGCTGGAAAAGCTTTGAAGGAATATCTACTTCGTCATTTTATCCAATGATGGTATCAGGTGTATCAAACTCGGACCAGCGTGCTCAAACTGTAACATCAAGCAAACTTCATATTGCCTTTGCAATGCTGACAGTCAAATTTGCTACTCTGTTCATTTAGGTAGCATTTTCTACTCAATTTCTGTGTATTGGGTTGGTTTACCTGTAGTTCACCTATAAACTTTATTTATTTTTCTATTTGATCCAGTCAATTTTTGGTTATCTGTAGGCAGGTTATCCTGGTGATGTATTAACTGTGCCACGGCTGTGTAGGTATCTGAGCTAGCTTCAGATGAGTAGGTTAGCTGCTTTGCTGTTTTGAGTGCCATGGTCAACAGAATTGCCAACATTTTTCACTTTAATTAAACTATTATTGTATGCTCTCAAAGCCTGATACAGATCCTGGTATTTTCAACTGTCAATTAACCACTGTCCAGTGTGTAAATAGTTTTCTTGTAAGCAAGTACTTTTCTTTAACGCTTATAACACCAGAAGCAGAGGTTGGTACATATAGATTATATAAAGTTTGAATAGGGACTCCTCATTAACAGGCAACATCAATACATAGAGGAATAAATGCACCAAGATATTTTTAATATTGTCTGCAGATGTGGTATCAATAAATTGTATTGGTTGGATAAAAAGTTACTGATTTCAAATAGAACAATAATTGTTTAAAAACTAATTTTCAAGTGGTATTTCTCTTTGTTTGTTTGCTTGTTTCTATGTTATACTTTAGACCTCCAGCTACTATATCCTGAGTTATTAGTGATCTATCTTTTCTACTGCAAAAATATGTATTTCAAAAAACAGTGACACTCAGCGTATTTTTTAACCTGATCAAATTTGTTAGAAAAGTCATTGTATGCTTATGTATGGAAGAGAAATAATTTTTAAATAGATTTTTAAACAAAAAAGGGATTATTTTTATCCCTTTCACCTTGTTTTCCCCATTTGAGATCAGAGCTCAAATCATTTACAGTGCTATGAGCGTGTCTAAATAAAATAGCCTCTATACATAAGCTGAGTTCTGTAAAAGCCAGCCAACGTTCCACGCCAATGCTAAAACTTTCAGTAACTTTAGAGACCTGTCTTTTTATGTTGTCATAATGTCATCACTGAGTTCTTCTTTCCTCTGGCATTTAATGCAGCCTAGGACTTTAACTTGGCAAGTTGCAGAGCTGTGTTGAAAATTACGTCCATTATTTCACTGACCCAAAACCATTTAATTTAAACAAGAATGACCATCAAATACAGCAGTACTTTTATAAAATGGAGCATTAAATATTATGAAATGATACTAATCTGTGACATTAGGAATTTGTGTCCAGTTGCAATTACTCTTGATTGTGCCTGACCAAGCTGTCTCAAATATAACTAGGAAACTTAAGATGCCCCATCTGAGTGAAAGGTTTGCCTCCTTTTGTGAGGAGAGACTATATCACTCAAAATATCAATTCCAGAATAATTTGTATATGCTTTATCACTATTTACGGCTCTTTAATATTCAAGTATTCAAATGAAATAAAATATAGAATACAAGGCATATGCCGTGATTTAAAGTAATATAAAGCTGTTTGTTTGGGGTTTTTTTTGTTAACAACAAGGTTGTGTAGGTTTCTAACTGCTGGCTAAGCTTTGATACTTGTTTCTTATCTTGTGCCCTCCACAGAGGAAGTGCTTGATATAACCTAAACAGTAATAAACTAAGAAATATCCCGAAGTTTGTCTCAAAAATAGCAAAGAAATACCAGAAATTACTGTAAACATCTTCACAACCAGGAATGTATCTTATTTGTTATTTTCTTGAAAATATCAGGATCTCTGTAAAACAAGCATTTTAACCTCTGTAACACCAGGTAAAACAGGTAATAAGTAGTTATTTTTCCAGGAACTAACTTGCATGCATTAAGATTTGTTTAAGGGAATAGCACTTCCCTTTGGAAATCAATCCCAATATTTTATCTTAGACCATTGTTTTTCTTTTACTCACCACAATGTGTAATGTATAGACAAATGTATGCAGCAGCAGCAGTCTGTGTCTCTCCTTCCTTACTTTGCCTTGCTGTTGCTCTCCTGTTAGCTGTAGCTGTGCAGTCCTCTAGACACAGTGTGACAGGAACTCTGTTACCTTGCTAGTAGGTGCAGATGCAGCTTTAGCACTTGCTGTCTGCCTCACGTTTGTAACACCCTCGCTCCTTCCGGTCATTCGTTCCAGGGGAGGAATGACACCAGCATTTCTGTGCTGTTCTTGTGTTTTCTCTCAGAACACTCAGGGAAAGCAGACTTCGTGATCTCCATGCTAACTACCAGCCTGCCTGCTGCCAGTTCTCCCTACTTCTGCCAGTGATGACATTCAGCTTGCTCCTCCACACAGGATACAGCACTGATTCCTCATTATGTAAGGCAGTCTAGGTCAAGTGTAGGAGAGATACTGCTGGCCTGAGCACGCTAGTGGATTGCTCCCTCAGCTTCATGCTTCATGGGGTCTGGAAGCTGGATCCTGATCTTTGCTACATCTTCTCGGGTAAATGTTTTTGCATGATTTAAATGGTTAGTGTGCTATTTTTCTATGCAGATAGCTGTCAGCCATGCTGTAAATTGCAGAGAGAATCTGCTAGGTGAAACTAGCTCTGTCAGCATGAATGACTTAACAGAGTAGTAGTTCTTCTAGGCATCTCAGCTTTAAGACACTTTACAAATAAATAAGTCATAAACTGGGTTTAACAAACATCTTTTCTATCCTTATGGGGATTATTGTTAATTTGACTGATTAAGCAGTGAATGAAATCCACTTGCTTGAAGGTGGTGTGGGAAAGCGTTATTAGATATAGCTATTAGCTCTGAGAGGTTTACTGCAGTTGCTGGCTGTTGCATTGTTATAGCCTTGGAAAATACAAATATGCTTCTTCTATTAAACAAAACAAAATGGAAAAAAAAATGTATCTTATTTTCTTGCACTCTTTGGTTATTTTTTGAAGTAGCAATTAAATCCAGCATGCTACTTGCTATTTACTGCATGAATACGCGAATCTATATGCTTCAGAAATATGTAAGGTGAATACTGCAGATAAAATTACATTTAGTCAGTGCTCTGCAGAGCAGGACAGTACGTTAGCTAGATTTGAATTAAAGGATGGCTTTTTTATGCACCTTGAAGAATTCACAGAAATTTTCATATTTACACTGTGCTGAAAATCACTTTGTAACAAAACATAGAACAGGTTTGTCCTTAAGCAAATCCTATATACTGGATATTGTCAGGTGCTGGAACATCTGATTTTACTGGAATGCAGCAGAAGAGGCCCTGGAAAGTAACAGCATAACACTGATACTGCAGTATCATGTAGGGAAATTCAGCAAGGCTAGCTTGCTTGCCAGGGGCAATTACTAGTTAATAAATCTGAAAATATTTTTAATGCATTTGAGAGATTAATTAGAAAACCTGTGTTTATGTGCAGGACCTTGGACAGCAACTTTTTTCTGTCTTGGTATTGTAGAGCCTACTTCATGGGAGTTAGTAATTTGTAACAATTAAATAATACCAATTTAGGATACAGTAATGAATTCCAAAATGTAGGGGAATTTATAGTATAAATATCTGAGAGAAACTTTGGTCAGCTTTGTATCAACGAATTATATTTAACAGCTTACTACCAAGGTTTCATTTAATATATTAACTTCAAAAAAGTGACCTTTGTATTGAATTATGTTAATGAGTGTCAAAACAGAAAATAAATAATACTAAATTATAGTCTATTGACAGCATGGCATTTACAGAATTTTCATGTCTAATAGGTAACTGCTTAATCTAAGAATAAATACCAAGGTCTTAAATCAAAATAATATTAAATATTAATGTAATATTATCTATTAATATTGGATTAAAACTAATTTTGATGGGAAGTGTAGAAATCCTTTAAATGTGTTCTGTCTCCCCTTGTCCCGTTCCCCCCCTTCCCTTCCTTGCCCCCTCCCCCCCCCCCCCCGAAACTGGTGGTTCTTCACACTGTTCTAGAAATAACTGGTGTAACTTAACTTCAGCACTTGTTTTAAGTGAGGTGAATTATTTTATCTTTTTCTTATGATCTTTAGAAGCTCTTTTGCTCTGGAAAAGAACTCCCAAGCAGTCAGTTGTCTGATCATCATGGTCTCACCTTACCAGTTACCAAATTGCTTTTTTTTTTTTTTTTTTTTTTAAAATGACAACCATGTAGATCTGTGCTGTGATTTAGAAGAAATACCAGGCTGGTGCCTTCATGAAACACGTTGTGAAAAAAGTTCAAGAAAATGTAACTCATTTTTGTATCTTGAAAACACCTCTGTTGCAATGCAGTATATTACATTGTATAATATTTTATAGATACCATCTTATGATTCAAAATACAGGAGTATGTCTTGCAAACAAACCCTTATAATAATAGCACAATTTAAGAACTTAGAAAAAAACTGCTGGGTACCACACCTTATTGTAATGATGTACTTCAGATTCTTTGTTTCTTGCTGCCAGTAGTGTTCTAAAATAGTTATGCTATTATATGCGATTACACTGTGTTCTATCCCATTTCAAGTGTGGGTGCTTGAGGTATTTTCTTACAGGCTTAAGGAGTATTAATAACCTATCTATTCAATTAGAAGGGAAAAAAAAGAACTTATTGTCTTTAAATGTATGGGGTGGAAGTGGTATTTTTACTTTTTGCATCATGGTTCATAGCAGGGCATGCACACTACTTCTCAGCATAGCAAGCTGCAGCTGCTTCTAGGATACAAAGTATTAGAAAATGGTGTTTCCTATGTGTATTTATGTATCCTATATTCTGGTATATCACTTTGGGTCTGACAAAACAAGTCAGAACAGTAAATTATGTCTTGAAGCCACTACAATGCAGGATATGGACCATTAGTGGTCAATGCCTCCTCCGGGTATTTTGCTATGGTTTACTGGAACTGTACAATCCAGGGCTACATCAGTAGCTGACTTTCAGTATTCTGTTTATTCCCTCACATCACAATATGCAGCTTGAGTTTCTGACAAAATTTTCTCTTCACTTTTTCCTCACAGTACCAGAATTTTCTGTCCTGCAAGGGAGTTTCTGTGCTCTTTTCATAGCCATGGAAACATCACTAAAACTGAGGAGCATGGAAACAATATGGAAGTGTGTGAATTAAATTATTTCAGAATAATGTAGTTAGCAAAAACAATGGTGAGATCAATTTTTGTAACCTCTAATGTAAGCAAAGTATAGGAGTATACATTAGACCGTGCATTTCTATATATATATTTGTATTTCATATTTTATCTTTCCATTTTGATAGAGCAGTTGAGATACATATAATGATGCCAGTCATGCACTGAGTGAGTACTAAATTAAAAAAGAAAGACTACAAGCATCTGTGGTTTAGTTTCTCACATAAGATTGCAACGTAAGACTGTAATAGTATAATTCACAAGCTTTAAAGGTAAGTCTAGGCTCACAAATATGGATCTTTCACTGTCCAGAGCTGCCAACTTTTATTTGCATCTAGTACACACAAAAAAATCCAAATGTGACAAAAATCTATTGCTGTAGAAATGGTCAATATCTGTTCTGAAGGCATCTGATTAGAAGCTGGCATATGTGCTCTGCTCCTCGTGTAAAAAGTTACTATTCTTTTTATTCAGAGGCTTTCCTCAGTTTTTAATGAAAGTGGTTGGATGCAATCTTCTGTTCTGTGTTGCTTCAGTTCATGTCATTTTTCCAGGTCCTGGTTCTCCGTTATGATGTGCTTCTGTTCTTAACTGTTTGTATAGCTCTTTGACTGCAGTGCAATTGGTTCACAAGTTTAGAAAGAGAAAAAGCCGCCTAGATTATCCATTCACCTGCTTGTCCATGAAGGTTCTTGGATGACTCATTCCTTATATATTAGGGGAATTATTCCATCACCTGTTTTCTGCACCCACTGCAAGTCATAGCATTCATTCCTAGAACACTAGAAAAAGTACTGTAAAGGGAGCTATGCTGCAGAAGATCACCAGAGAAAGACTTCCAGATGAATCCTTTCATGTACAGAAGAGAACCAGAATCTCCCAGTGCCTGGTGACCACTAAGGGTGGGCAGTTAGTGGCACGTGAGCTTAAAAACTTACTAGGCTGTTCTTCACCAGTGCTATTAAACATTTGCACGGTATTCCTGAGGGAGTGCCAAGAGTAGGACTGGTCAAAATCTGTGTGAGGGCAAGTGAACCACAAATCTCCATTAGTGCAAAGGTACCAGGTCTGCAGAATCTGAAATCTGCAAGCTTGCAAGCTCAAGGATGCATTGGAGGGTTGCCTGGCAACTGTGTCTCTGCTGTGCAGGGCATGGAGGTGCTCTCTTTTGGGCCTGCTGGATGGTTGCTTCAGCACATGCCCATTAAGATGATAGCTCCTCAGGCGCTCAGAATTGGCATAGTTGTCACCACACCTGCAGGCAGATGTGGTAAAAAATTTCCAAGGTAAATACAAAGAGTATCCAAGGCTTGCTTGTGTTTGATAATTACCTTACTAGCTATTAACAATGTCCTGTTTGTTTAGAGACAGTAAAAAAAAGGCATTGGAATTTTGAGGAGAGAGGGAAGGGAGACTTTTATTTACTAATGTTCTATTTATCTTAGAATTGTAGAAGCTATGATTTAAAAAATCTATACCTTTTTTGTTTTCTGCAATTGTGGTGCAACGTGTAAATTTAAAACTCTGAAAATATAAGAATTCAAAGGATTTAGCTCTTTAGCAGTTGGAAAGAAATTGCTATTGTGTTGATAATGTCCTCTCTCTTAAAATCTATATCAGTCTGGTTCAAGGAGCCACCAAAGGAGCTTTTTAAGATAACCATAGACAGAAAATTTATAAATTTTCCTGACACTATAAGCTAGTGGAGATGAACTTGAGCACCTGGTTATAGCAGTGTTACCAGTGAATTCTGAGCCATGAGAAATGATGCTTAAAAAAAAAGCTTTCAGTATTCTTTTAATAATACTTGAGTATTTCTTGAAGTCAGTGGTCATATTAAGCACGCTATTCTAAAATGCTTAAAGAACATGTCAGGACTACGGAAAACTATAGGCTTTCAAAATACATTGTGTTTAAGCTGGGGAGAAATTTCATTATGCTTAGGACTAAAACTGTAGGCTCCTGAAGTACCTCAAAGATTTTTACTACTTGGTGCTTATTGTTTAAGCTATCCAGATTCCTAGTTTATTGTCTTTTGTGATGTTTGTTTAATTTCAAAATGCAGTATTTTAAAGGAGCTACGTCTGTAAAATGTCAAACATGCCTAGACTGGTAGCAAAGACTGGAGGAACTCGAATTAAAACTTTAGGCTAAGGAGTAAATATTCTGCCTTTTAACCTAGTGAAAAATCTCTGTTTATAAGCACCAGGCAATTCATCCTGTCCAGGAGCATTCTCCATGAACAGAAAGATTTCTGGGAATGTTTAGTTGGCATTAGCAATAGTATCTGAATATCTGGTTCGTATTTAACATTTTAAGGATAATTCTGAGTCAGAGCTGATACTAGCACTAAAAAGTATTTTGTCACCTGCAAATGCTCTTCATGGCCCCAAAGAACTTTGCAAATTACAAAAAAAAAAAATACAACTCAGCTTCTACAATTATACCTAAATAAGAATTAAATGGTTCAAGAGCATGTTAGTAGCTGATAATAATAAGATAATAATTCCTAGATCTTTCTACCTCAAGGTCATAGAATTGAACTGCATTTGAGAAGTGGATACCTGCCTGAGCTATTTAGCACCTTACCAGTAGTGGCAGTAGAAAAACTAAATTCAAAACTGATGATCATGGCAGCAGTGAAGCATAAAAGCAGGTGAAGTCTTTCTAAATAAGTGCTCAGGCACATTCAAAGGAGACAGGTTGCATGGCTGTATCCAGCTTGGTCTTGCCCTTTGTATGTCAGCATTTGAGTATTGGTATTTGCATATATTATGGTGTGTTTTAACTAAATAGTTAATGTCATAAGGTTGCTTTCTGTGTTCTTTTAATCACTGTAATATTTCCAGAGAAAATATTTTTAAAATTATGAGATTAGTTTTCATTGTTAGAACAATTGTTCATAACATTCTGTATTGATAAATTCTTGAAAATTTGGCATTATTGACTAACGGATTCCAAGTGCTTGTTGTGAGGGGCCAAGGATGTCAGGCCACCACTGGGAGATGGAGGAATTCATCTTCACAGAGCTTGGGTTAAAGCAAAATTTAAGCAGTCAAAACCTCATGATGTAAAATTACTTTAAAAGAATATATCAATACAGTACTGGAATTGACTCTAAGGGATCAAACTCATTATAGCTGCCTGGGGTCACTGAATCACAGGTTAACGTGTTAAACGTCATAGATGTGATAAGTTATGATAGATTATAGCCTTATTGCATTTTCCTCTATCTTTACATGCCAAAATTGTATTGCATGATGAAATCAATGCGGCATTATTTTTGGCCATTTTTTCTGTGCACTTCACCTTCCTAGTCACTGCCCCCTTCCTTTCCTACCATCTTGCAAACTGCCTCCTCCCACCCCAGCATGGCTGAAACTAGGGGTTACAAAAGAGTTTGCTAATGGCCATCCCGGTTCCACTTTTTTTTCCCTTCATTTTGTCAAGAAAGCAAAATGAGAAGTATATAATGCTGCCTGATTTAGTTTAAACTGGGGCTGATCCAATGCAGCTGGAATTTGTTGTATTAGCAGTTACTGTTATTTAGCAGTCTGAATTTTAAAAAGGAGCATTTTTTGTCTAGGGTCCAGATTTGGCTGCGCAGCTGTCATCTGAATGCATGGGAATGTATAGATCTGACGTAGCAGTCGTGTAGCAGGCTGTGTGATTGGCAATGCCATCTGTAATAGATGGCTATGTCATATGACTCTGGCACAGGAGCCTTTTTTCTTTCTGTGATTGACCCATAACTGAAGATGTTGACTCTACTGCCACTACTCAGTGGGGAGGTGCAAAATGAGACAGAAAATGGGTACTATTTAGTTGTGGCATGCCAGAAGCTGACCTGGGAAGGTTAATGGTGCTTTCATAAAGGATCACCCTTACCCAAACTATTTCCTTCTCCCATTGTCGAGACAAAAAGCTAACAGAAAAGAAAAAAGAAAATTAACAAACATTAACTAATACTTTCACTCATTTCACATTGGGTAAAGAAATCTGCTTCTCATCGCGATCCCTGCCCTTTGTTCTTTGCTGAAGGAAAATGGGGATGTAGATTTTAAGGCTCGTTTAAGTCAGAAAAGCTTTTAGAAACCAATGTGTTACAGCTGGCTCCTTCTTTTTGCCAATAGATGGGGCTGTCCTTTAAGGTGATGGCTTGCTATCTTTTTTTTTTTTTTCCCTTTTTTTCTTTCTTCACTGATACTGCAGAGGTTTTTTTTCTTCCCTTCCTAGTGAAACTGCAGGAATTTATAAATGCTTGGTAATAATCATTTGGAACTCGAAATCTGACCAAGTTTATTGAGAGCATTTCATCGTCACTATCTCTTGGTGGTTTTGTTTTCCTCATAATGCATTTGAAATTAAAGGTTTTATCAGGTAAGCCTGCAGAATGTTAAATCCTAGACCTTACTTCATTTATGTGAACTGTCTGCATGGGAGTACCTCCCCTTCTTTTTTTCTTTCGTTATCATTTCTGAATGCTTGCTTTGTAGTTATTGTTAAGCATATAAATAAGGAGAAAATCCAATTCTGATGTTTTAAAAAATGTTCCAAAAGCTGCAGTCAGGTCTTTTTGGCAGCGCAGCATTTTGTTACAAGATGGATTTCACTGGCCTTATATTTGTAGGTGTTTGTCAGTTTCTTGAGGGGGTTGTTTAAATTACTTTTCAATAATTTTTCCTCTGAACTGTTCAGAAGTTAACAGAGGTCATGTTGTTCCTTCATATGGAAAACATATTAAGGGCTAAAGCAAGCCATGGTGTAGTCAAAACTCTAGCGTTGTCCTAGTGTGCAGTTTTCCTTCCCATAGAGAATCTCTGCTTGAAGGCTAAATGCTTCACACAAATGCTTGAGGTTTACCAAAGGAAGAAAGAGCTCCCTCCTCTTTTTTTTTTTTTTTCTTTCTATCTCCCTCTGTCCTTATTCTTTCTGATCAGGTACAGTCCTGGAAGCTCTTACTTTCCTTTACACACTGATCAGGACTAATTGTAATGCAGGAGATCTAACTCGGTTCATAATCTGAACCGTCTTGCTTTTTCAAACAGCACAAGAAATTTTCCAGGTGGACATCAAGCTCTTTCAACATCTTTTCTAAAATGGATTTCTTCTCTGCTGCTTGTCTGAGGTATGTGCTTAAAAGACTCCTGCTGAACTAATTTACCTGGGATTGGGCTGTCAGTTTAATCCCCCTGCCCTTCATCCCCACTTTGAAAAAGTTGTTGTTGCTCATTCTGCAGTATTTGAAAATTGATTAGTATTTTCTACCACGTTGCAAACCTGTTCAATTGTACTTATTCCAGAAATGCTTATTATATGGTTATGGTGTCAAACTCCTTGCTGTACTGGCTGATGTTAGAATTGCATTCTTGAAGTGCACCTACTTTTCTGTTGTGTTTTTCTGGTTTGAGCTACATGTGAATATAAAGTACAAAGGAAAAAAGACTGTACTAAAAATGACTCAGAGAATCTAATGTGAAACAATAATAGGATGATTGCTGTCAAGACTGACAACGTGTTAGTTTATTCTATTGAGCCTGGTGTGTGTGATCTTGAATATTTGCTGAAGTGTTTAGACACAGGAAAGCAACTTAGAGACAGGCGGCCTTAAAGTGATTGTCCTCAGTTTGCCAGGTAGTCACAGAAAGTTTTCATTAAAGAAAGTATCGGGGGGGGGGGGGCGGCGGCGGCGCAGCTTTAGCCTGCCACAAGTAATGTCAAGTTTTTCTTGCATAAGGCATAGTATAATTCTAGGAAAACAACAGCAATTTTCATAATATCTTGTACCAGAAATAAATGATTTTTAAAGTTTGACTGTAATGACTTACAGGAAAATTATAGAGATGAATGTATGTCATGGAATCATATATCCTATCAACTGTTTGAAACAACACTTTATTTCAGGAGCAAGGATAGTTTATTATAGAACACTGAAATCTACACTTAAATTGTCATACTGTAACCTAAAACTTCCTTTAAGTTTCAGAAGTTGTAAATATCAAAAACTAAGATAGTTGGAAAGCTAAAATAAATGACAGGTTATTCCATTCTTAAAGCAAAGGTGGCCTTGAATTAGAAAACCTTCTGAATGTCTATGAATATGACTCTTCTCTTCAATGTACTATCCCAATGTCAAGCACAGGACAACTGCTTGTTGACTTTCGAGGATGGCATCACTGCTACTGTCTATATAACACTACATACTTCCAACATGGGAAGTCTAAAGTAAGAGTTTGGTACATTAATGACAGAAGCAGATATATTTAGGGGACAAAGTCACAAACCAGAACTGGATTTTGTGCCTTAAATAGTATTTAGCTGATCCTTCTTTATTGGTTTTGGCTACCTTAAATTGAAGGTTTAAGTGTAGGTTTTCCTGCTCTTGGTTATGATAAATATTCAGTAATCAGAAGTGAGTACTTCCTTGCAAATTTATTTTGAAAAGGGACAGAAAGCTTGCTCTAATTTGTGTGTCTCTGTATTTAGTAGATACTCTTCTGGATGAATGTATTTTCTTTCATTTCATGATGTTTCTGAGGTCCAGTACCAACTCAATTGTGTAAAGAGATATTGGCTCTTTTGGGCTAAACATCAGGAAGACATGTTTTTATTCTCTTCCAATAACAGGAGCATATTATATTTTCTTTTTCTCCTGTCTGAAGACAGCTGATACCTATAGGAGGCAGTGGGACAAGACACCTATATTTGACCTGTAGACATTCTGTTGATGCAAAAACAAATACAGCAGAAGACAAAGTAAATTTAAAATTGAACAATATATATTCACATTTGTAACCTGAGAAAAACAATGTTACGCTGTCAGTGAGACATACTAGATAAGGAATACCATTTAGGGTTTTTTTTGCATAAAGTTTTAGAGCACTTAAGAGATCAAATTGCTCAAAGATAAAAAAGTCATAAAGCTGAAATATTCTAAAATAGAAAAAAAAAGAGAACCTTTGAGTAAATTTTATCCATTAAAAGCTACAATTAATGTTTCTGACCGAACCTAATATGTAGGTAGATCGGGAGTATCACGTAAGTTTTCCAAATGTTTTTCCCAAAGCTCAGTAGTTCTGGCACATGTTACTTCCATTTATCTAGTTGTAGGTTTATTCTTTGTAGATCTCTAAGAAAACATATAAAAGTTGGATGGAAACTACTGAAAGTTTGGTATGGGTGAACTAGTTAGTTAAATGACATATGTAGACTCAGAAATTATTACCCTTTCCATAGTGGGGCTATTCCAATTTCTATAAAATATACTGACCTCTTTTCATTCAACATTAGTAATATTTATTTAAAGAATCACTGTGATTTCTTACTGAATACATAGGTGTTCAGTGTTTTCAGGCTTCCTGTCTCTTATTGATTGTTGTGTCCTCATTTCTGTCTCTTCCATTTCCACCCATGTATTCTTTGAGGCCCCCTTTCATGGTCTTCTAATGTGCTATTTAGCTCTGACAAAAATCACTGATTTTAGTTAGCACTTTTACTAAAATTCTGGGTAGCATCCTTCCCTGCCATATTAAATATCACTTGAAAAACCACATTTCTGGTTCAGCCACCACGCTATTTATTGGTTGCATTCATCAGCCCCAGAAAAACACTCTCTCCCTCTGACTCTTTCTCTTTTTCCTCTTTATGCTAGGAAATATCTCATTACGTTGCTTTTTCTGAATGCAAGTTTCCATTACTTTCTGTCTCAGCAATACCCAGTGCATATCTGACCATCTTTCCAGTGCTCTATTTTAAAGTGTTTCCATACATCTTTTTATTCATTTCCTCTTTTTTCACAAATCTCTGAGAATAAAAATAGGCATAACCCCTCTATTTTGGATCTCAGAAACATCCAGCTCAGTTTGTGCTTTCAAGCTTTATCCCATCTCATGCCCTCCGTCTTGGTAATTTATTTCAATAAACATGTAGATCAATCTTTTTCATCTTTCGATGTTCCTTAAACAGATTATCTGACTTGCTTTTAGCATTGACTTTTAAACATTACTTCATAATACAGTTCAAAGCACTGAAAATCATCCTCCTGGTAAAGCAAAACAAAATGAAACCAGAACCCAAATTCTGTCAAGGTCAGAAAGAAAAATTTAGGAATAAATGTAAAAGCTTGTGTGACTCAAACAGGCTTTATTTAATAGTGTTATTAGTCAAACATGACAAAATTAAGCGGCAACTACAGTACTTTTTAACTGAAGAAATGTATCTGAAGGAAGCTTTCAACTGCTTGGTTATTTAACTGCATTTTAAGCCAGTGACTTGAGTGTGTTCCAGAGCTATTTGCCTGCAATGCTTCCATCCTTTCATCCATCCATGGACTCCATTTTCTACTTACGTTTTAATGGTGTTTCCTTCAGAATGAGATCTTTCATTTTCGTCAATGATTTAAAGTGTCTTACCATTTTGTTTCAAATTATTGTTGAATTTATTTGCCAAGAGGAAACCCTGGCTGAAACATTTATGAGGCAGGAGATAGGTACTCTTCCTAGGAATATCTCAGTAGGGCTCTTTCTGTAGCTTTGCAGGATTCCTGGAGTAGGTCTACAGGTGGAAATACAAGAGGCTGGTGGATCATTTGAAGCTGAATGCTGAAGATGAATTCTGTTCCGTAGTGGAGTGGAAGGGACAGGAACTGAAAACTGGAGAAATGGGCTCATCTAGATGGGATATGGGGAGGAGCTTTCTAATAGAGAGGATAATGAAGCTGCACTAGAGTGTCAGAGGAATATGTGAATTTTTCATGATGGTCTTTAGGAAGAGGTTAGATGAAACATCTGTTGGGAAATAGGTATAGTGACCTTGCCTTGGGCAGAGTGATGAACTAGATGGCCTCTAATCATTGTTTCCAACCCAATTTTTCTGTGACTACAAAAAGAAGTAGATATCTGAGGTACAATGAACTTAAAGCAAAGTAATTATAAATTATACAGAATCCAAAACCTCCTGAAAACTATCTTCATTAGGATTTTCTTAAAGTATATGAGCATCCCCTGAAAACATTTATTTTACAGTAAGTACACTCTGCAGCACTTCAGAGATACCTACAAAGAACAGAAAATACGTCCTAAGAAGTTATTGAATTTCTTAGTGTTTCTTTAAGATTAAGTAGGCTTTACTGGTTAACCATAATGTGAACAAAAGGAGTACAAAAAGGATATTTGGCAAATCTGATTAATTTTTGCTTATTGTCAGGAGAATGCTATACATTTAATTTTTAAAAATTAAATTTCTAGTTTATCTTTAGTAGAGAGAACTAAGACACTTCAAAAGCTGATGAAATAAAGTGAGTGTACCAGGGACATTTAATGTTTTATATTAATGTTCAGTATTTTTCACAGCTGAGAAACCCAATCTGATGCATTTATTTTCTGAAAAGAAAGCCTAAATAATGCCAAATACATCATCTGAAATGTAAAGTGATGGATAGGGACAGAGAACTTTTCAGAGCTCCATATTGGCTACATTAACAATACTTAATTGAAAACTAAGTTCTCCAACAATTTTTTTCTTTTTTTTTTTTCTGTTCTTAAACTGTGATCTAAATGTTATTTAGAAACTTTACATCAGAGTATTTTGCCTTCAGCTCAACTTATTTTCTCTTTACACACACATACACTGAGGGAGATAGACCAGAAAGGATGACCCTTTACTATGTTTTTGGGACTTCATATTGTCTCAAAATAAAATCTATTACAGTTCTACTACTCTGAATGAGTAAACTATTATATATCTTAAAAAATTGCACTCCAAGGAAAATGATCTGTGTATTACAATAAATTTTTTCTTAGTCCTTTTGGCTCCATTTATGCCAAGACTAACTGGCATTGAGATATCTGTGTCTGCAAAGGAACTTGACCTAAAAACCTATTGGCTGTAGGCAGCCTGTTAACAGGATATGCCTTCTGATGTGAGCTAACTCCTGAGTCATGTCCCCAAACTCCTTGGGAGACTAGTAACTAGAATAAGTGAAAATTGTACCAGGGTCAGCTCTTTAACAAAAGAGATGATTGTGTCCGCAGATCCAGGAGTATTTCTTACCATTCATTAATCCATTGGCTTCTAAGCTTTAGAGCAAACAAAGTAAATATTGTTGATACAAATATCTATAAGGAAACATGTCTATTTTTACCTAGAAAGAGTCAACAACATTGTATTATGCAGATTTTTTTACAGTATGGCTTTAGAATAAGCTAAATAAACTCAAAAACTGGAATAACATGGTGAGTAAATATAAAATATTTACTTCTGAATTAACAGTTACAAAGGAACAGCACCATACTGTCTTGAGTGTCTTTTTGGAACAGTTTATCGCTGGAAAGAAACATCTGAGATATATAATTCCTTTCTTTTCCATAAAAGTCAAAGTTATAGAGGGACACATCTTCAGATAGATTGTGTAATACTAATTAAAACTTTTAAGTTTTAGTGTAGAACATTATTAATCAATACTTACAAGAAATGCAAGATCAATTTAGAAAGTATCTTGCTAAATCAGATGCCAAACTGGAATTAATTCAAAACAAAACTTGGTTTATTTTTTTTAATAGTTTTGAATACTTAAATGAAAACAGTGTACATGAATCGTTAAAAATACATTCCTATTTAATAGCAGACTAAATTTTTGTTCAACAAACATGGGTAAGACATAGATAGAGTCTGAGGAAAAAGAAAGATATATCAAATATACTTACAATCAACTGCAAAATTATATACCTTACTCCATAGCATTGTTTTCTGGGATGGGGGAGACATCTAGATGAGGTACACTTGCCAGATGTTATTTCAGGATGTTTCTGTCTGTTTTGCTGTCTGCTTTTTGATGGGCAAATAGAAAACTGCCTGCAACATTCCATAGAAGCAGAATTTACACTCACCTGGGCTAGAAATGTCTAATTTGCAAAATATCTTTATTCTAATACAAAAACTAGAGATGCCTTTCCACCTCAGCCAGTCTGTGATCCTGTAGTAGAAAACCACATCCTAGGAGAGCGAGGTGGAAAATGTCACTAGCCTATTCATCAGTGGATAGAGAGCAGCCCTGAGGAGAAAGACTTGGAGGTGCTGGTTGATGATAATGCTCAACACAAGCCAGGCATGTGCCAGCGCAGCCCAGAAAGCCAACAGTATCCTGGGCTGCACATAAAGAAGTGTGGCCAGTAGGTTGAGGGAGATGATTCTGCCCCTGTACTCAGCTCTTGTGACACCTCCACCTGGAGCACTGCACCCAGCTCTGGAGACCCCAATACAAGAAGGAGGTGGTCCTGTTGGAGGGGGTCCAGAGGAGGGCTACAAAGATGATCAGAGGGCTGGAGTGCCTCTCCTATGAAGATGGGCTGAGAGAATTGGGCTTGATCAGCCTGGAGAAGAGAAGGCTCGGGGGAGACCTTATTGCAGCCTTTTAGTATCTGAAGGGAGCCTGCAAAAAGGCTGGGGATGGACTTTTCACAAAGGCCTGTAGTGATAAGATGAGGGGTAATGGCTTTAAACTGGAAGAGGGGAGATGTAGATTGGAAATTAGAAGGAAATTCTTCACCCTGAGGGTTGTGAGTCACTGGAACAGGTTGCCCAGTGTTCAAGGCCAGGCAGTATGGGGCCTTGAGCAACCTGGCCTAGTGGGAAGTGTTCCTGCCATGGCAGGGGGGTTGGAACTAGATGACCTTTGAGGTCCTTTCCAGCCCAAACCATTCTATGATCTGTAATAAGGAGCAATTATGCACCAAAATACATAAAATGGAACTATATATTGAAAAACAGATATAAATATATATTATATAGAAAATATATATAATTATAAAATATTTTAATTAATATAAATATCAATAATTTCAAATGCTAATGTAGGCAAAGTCTTGCGTCACCAACTATGAGGACTGTACCTGCTTTGAAGTAAATACATTGTCATATTTCATGAGTGTTGCCGTTCCACTTTTGGCAAGCCCCGTCCAGTAGCTGGGCGGCCTGGAGTTATCCGCGCCCCAGGGCCATCGAGCACAGACACCAATATGGGGATGCAGCAAATGGC
>JAVSBS010006352.1:47155-68961 GCA_033124195.1 Coracias cyanogaster | reverse complement strand
GAGTAAACATTTTATTTTATTTTCAAAAGCTATTTCTCTGTTCCAAAACAGAACTGTCTTTAGTACAGTTCAACTGTCTAATCATAATAACAATGTTTTATTCAAAATTTTCCCTCGCATTTTCTTTGACCACTTTGTGCATAATATTTCTATGGATGTCTCAGCACTGACATTTATTTTTCAGGATTATATGCTTTGTAGGATTCTGAAATGCAGGAAACTGATCAGTTTTGTCAATAGGGTTTTCTTTTCCTGCTGGGGTTAAAGTAAGATTGACTACGATATAAGGCTGAAATTTCATAAGATAGGTACAAGCTTATGTATTGAAATCTGTATTTAGGTAATTAGGCAAAAAATTACAATGTTTTAAAGCAGTAACAAGAATTTCATATTGACTTTTTTGTGAATTCTTGATTGCTTAGCACTTTAGAAAAGAGTGGCTTATGCCTTTAGCTCTCTGTTTAGACAAATTCCAGGTATAGCCGTTTGCTATCTTTCATGTGAGGAAAAATTGTGAAGATGGCTAAATTATGACTGTGGGTAGTAAAACTGTAATTAGCATTATTCTGAAGTCCACATAGTAATTTTCCCTTCTCTTTAGAGGTCTGCATGTTTGTTTTCTCTATGTAATGCTTCTAATTCAGGTGACTTTCCTGAAGCAGTAATTATTAACTGCTTTGGGAGATTAAAACAAGAAAGAATTATAAATTTCTTTTGTAAGACATTGATGTGTTATCTCAGTTAAAATATTATATTGCAGTGGTGTAGGGTGCATTTTTACCTCTGGAATTTTTGGGAATTCGTTCTTAAAAACCTTCTCCTTTCTCTCTCTGTCAGGCTCTAGTTCTGAATGCATTCCTTCATGTTATGCCTCTAAAGAACACAATCTTGAGCTTTAACACATCTTAAATTCCAGATTCTTACCTACAAATTGTTCTGGTTTGGTTTGTGTCCAACATTACCTGTTACTTTGCATAGCTATGGATATTTTTGTATGCCTATAATAGGCAGGCATTCACATATGGAATGTAGGACCCCAATATGTATATGCTATTCAAACACAGAGAGAAAGAGAATCACTGTTCCAACCAGCATACAATCGAAGTATAAGGAAAAATGCTCAGATGGCACAGAGAGAAAGAAAACCTTTAAGGTGAAGGAATAGTTTTGGTAGCTGAGCAGCCTAACCACTAAAGAGTTTTGAAAGTATCTTGTAAGGCAAGAGATTAAAAGGAGGATAATGAGGAAGTTTTTGCAGATATCTGTGTTTCCTAAGGGTGACTGGGAATCTTCTTCAAAAGCACGATGATGATATAAATTGAAAATGTGAGCAATGGAGTTAGCATCTAAAAAATTGAATTTGAGATAATGAAGAAAGGCTGCAGAGATCCTCTGAGAGGAAACAAGTCATTTGAGTATTTATGTAGCAGGGTAACATAGGCTAAGCAACTAGTTAGAAAACCACCCCAGATATGGGCAGGGTTTTTTTGATAAGGCTAAATAAACTTTTTTTCTTTATAAGATGATGGAAAACAGACCATTTGACAGTAATAACCTTGTGGTTATTAGTGTATCTTTGATATGTATGGGGAGGCGGGAAAGTACAGTAAGATTTAGACATAGTCTGGCTCCAAAACTTAGATAAGGACATTTGACACATATAAGAGTTAGATTTATCATGACTGCTAGTAGCACAGACACCACTAACCTCAGCAGCCCTTAGGCTTAGTTGCTAGTCTTTCATGTGCCAAGCTGCTGTGTTAAGCACTCATTGACTGGGATGAATCACTCCACTTAGAAATGTAAATCACTTATAGCAGTAATGGCGGTGGAAGGAAGTCTGAAATAATTAAAACTTGGACTGCATATGGGACAAATAGGATGTTTCTGAAGGGAGCTTGGAGACCAAAATAACTACAGCCATCCATTCTGCTTGCTTTCAGCAGGGCCCATGTGGTTTGAACAGCTCTGATGCTATTCTGAAAAGGTAATCTTCAAAGGTGTGTAAACCCATTTACCTGCAGTGTGAACACAGCTTGGCTGCCTGCTGTTCAGGGCACAAGAACAACAGTAACTCAAGTGAGAGCTCTTCCTAGGAAAGCTCAGGTATCTGCTGCTGCAGACCTGGAGACTTGCAAGCAACCTGCCCCCAGTTCCAGGATTTCCTATAAAAGGCAATACGGACAGCTTCATGGAGTAGAGGTAGCCTGAGTAAAACAGGTCGTAAAATTAAACAGAATCTTAAAATTTCATATGCCTGCCAATAAACCTATGTGTTTATATTTCAAAACAGGTATCTTAATATTTGATACTGTAACACACCGCACACTTTCACTCAGGTCCTTTCTTCTTAGGGGAGATAGTCACCAAGGGGACAGGTGTGTAAGGTAGGTACCTATTCACAGCCTTATGCTTTGGCCATCTGTTATGTAGCAGATCATTGTGTTCTCACTGAAAAAATGCCACTTGCACTACACTCTCATCTGTCTTTGTCTTTTACAGTGTTCATAGTTTTGATCTTGACCTTTTCTGGTTTTGGAATATTTTGGATACATCCACCTCTCCCTGCTTGCTGGCTTGCTCCAAGCATCTCTAGTCACCCTGTAGTTCACCCAAGAACTGCCTCATTACCAAGCACAGCAGAAAGCCTAACTTCACAACTAGATACCTGAAAACCCATCCTAACAAACCCAAAGGTACTCCCCACATAGCACTCAGCTTCCAGCAAGCCCAGCTGCTTTGGAAGGCTGGAGTGGACATGGAGAGAGGGAGCACACTTGTACCTCATTCCCTAGGACCCGTTAAGGTCAAGTCCTCCGTGGGCTTGCCAAAAAGGTGTAAAGATTTCATGGAGGAAAAAAAACTTGGAGCAAGAAAAGTAAGAAGTTTTTATGAAACTTTCATACCTTTTTTTTTAAATTACTTTCCCTAGGCTAGATCCCTGTCCCCATCCTCAGCCTTTCCCACTTTGAGGATTTCTGGTTTATAGCAATTGTTTCCAATGACATTTTATGTTGCATGACATTACATGTCATAATGTAAAAAGTAATTTACCATCCCACAACTTACAGTATAAGAAATAATTCACACTATAAGTGACAAAAGATTACTTCCATCATAACAAATTTATAAACACTTTTTAAAAAAAGTAATTATTGAATGATGGATGATATAGGTATATTTACATTATTTGCAATAGCGCTTTTATTAATTTATTAATAAATATTTCTCACTCATATTTTCTTCAATGCATTAGTCTACCTATAGCAGTGATATATGAAAATATGTTCAGAAAAAGAAACTACATCTTTTTAGCACATATAAAAGTCAGCTGGTACAATTTCAGTATGTAAAACAAAGCTGAAGGGAGGTATTCCTCCAGGTTAGAGTGCCTCTACTTTAAGGTAAGACATAAGAGTTTTACCTGAAATTACATTTTTACCTAGCACAAAGCAGAATTCTTCTATTTTTTTATTATCAATTAGATAATAAAACTTACCTGCATGAATGAAGTCAGGAGCACGTTTTGAGAACAGCTTAAATAGGACCAAGGGTTCATCTATTACATTACGAACATACGTCCTGATGCAATTTCACATCATAGAGTAAACGTAAGAATTTTGAGTACAGTACAGAAAACTGGATAAACAGGCATAACAAACCAACTCCTACTTAAAATTGCTAAGGCCTTAAAATTCTTCTGTATCTGTAGTTTTCACAGACTTTTTCCTCAAAAACAAATTAAGATTTGTTTGATGTCATTTCTGCTTATGAATATTAAGTCACCAATTTTTTCTTGCCTCAGAGTCAATGTAACATTTCTAAGCTTCTTAAATGTGCAAGTTTCCCTCAGACTTAAATGTCCTTCAATTCCTTAGCACCATGACCTACACATTGCATTGATCTCTTCTCTGACAATGTTCACTCTTCACATACTAAAGACTTGCTTTTTGTAACTGGATATTCTTATCTTTATCTTTATTTCCACTGTTGTACCCTTTCTCAAGTGCATTGGCAGACGGTTTAAATTATACAGTCAATTATAATGGTTTCCTAGGTTTTTTTTCTCCCTCTATGTTTGTTTTTACAAATGTATCTATTTTGTACATATGACATCTGCAGAAACATTATTTAGCTCTGAGTCTGGTAGGAAATGGTGCCCTATCCTCAGATGCTTTGACCAGGCAAGAACAGTGACATGCTGAGGAATGCCTCTCTGCATTGTTTCTCAGCTGGGAATATTGTAAATCAATACCTGATTCTGGGAGTTGAAGCAGCTGAGGCTGTCTCTCCTCTAGTAGTGCTGGAACAAACTTTTGCACTGGTTCTGCTATTGGCAGAGTAAAGAATTATGGGACAACAACTAATCATAAATTTATCTTCAAGTGATTTAAGATAATGCCCTGGACACCCAGCACCAAGATACCAGATGACATTATAACCTTACTACTATAAACTAAAAATTGCTATTTAGAAAAAGCATTCCAAACACTTTAACCTCTATTACAACATTGAAAATGAAAATTTAGAACAACAGTAAGCTGCTTCAATCACAAATGCAGGAGTACTTTCAGCCTTTAAAAAGACAAATGTGTGGTTTTGAGTGAGAAGAACAGCTGAAAGTATTTCAATCACCAATCACAGATTCTTTAAAATGGATAAACTGTTATTCCCCCATCAGAAAAGCTGACGTTGAAAGAGACATGGTTTGCTGTTAGTCAAATGTGCCATTATTTGCTGTCATCTTCACTGTACCATGTTGCTTCTCCATATTTAAGTTCTCATCTTACATGTAAGTCCATATGAACAGATTCATATGATACAGACCTCATAATCTATTGGTTTCAATTCAGGATATAATTGGAATGACTGTGTTGCTGCAAAATTTGTTATAATTTATGCTATTTTAAAGTATATAGCTATATTTCAGAAATTTCTGATTAAAGGTTTTCTGTTTTTAAATATCACATGGTATCCAGTGATATTCCCTAAGTTCTGCTATTTTTAAACTTTATTGTTACTTGCAAAATACATTTTGTCTGTTTTCTCATAACAGTTAATAGCATGAAGTTCATTAATTTTTAAAAGTTCTGGACTGCTAAACATGTAAAGAGTCTGGACATAATGCATTCTTATTTATTTTAAAGAAGCACGTTTCTCTAATTTTTCTTCTTGACCAACCATAGGGTTAAAAAACTCAGAAAACTCCCATACCCTGATAGCACTAGACTTCAAAGCCTATAATATTATCACTTCTAGCTCTTGATTAGATTATTTATATATCTTTACATTCCTATATTCTACAGAATCAAATTAACATACTGAACAATTTTTTTAGGGTTAGAATATAAAATATTAAATTACTGGAAACTCACCAGCACCTCAAAAGAGAAGAAAGGTGAAATCTTTGTTGTTAAATAAAAGTCAGCATATCTAACAGTCTTCATTAGGTGCTTTCTACTTCTGCAGAAATACTAATTCCCAGGCTCTGGCTTCCTTTTCAAATCTAAAGCTTTTTGCAATAAGGCATTGCTCAAAGAATGTGGCAAAGGCAGCCGATGCTGTTGCTCCTGCTTGTAGTTGACTTTTTAATAGCAAAAACTATTTTATAGTTTCTGAGAATTTTCAAGATTTATTTTCCCCTTTATGCAACTGAAAATACCTTAAGTATCATGTAGGACCTTTTCAGATCTCAAAACAATCTAAACACTGGAGGAAACACATAAGAATTAAAAAAAAAAAAAAAGATAATATTGAGAAATAGGTGGGAAATCCTGAATACACAAAGCCTGGTTCAGGTGGATCTCTTAAGTGCAACTATAATCACTTGCATTATAGTTTATTATTCTGACATACTTCCTTGTTTTTTATCATTCTGAGATACTTCCTTAGTTTTATGCCTAAACCCTTATAATTACCAGTAGTATCTTTTGATTCATGCTTTCCAGGCTAAGATGTTCCATGTCTAAACAATATGCTCTTACAAGTTATAAAGTGTCTATGTGAAACTCTAGGTGGATGCCAGTGCTCACAAAGAGTATCAATCTGAATTCAGGCTTCTTGCAGATCTCTAGACATCTTCTGACAGTTAATGTAGGACCTTGCCTGTGCCCAGCATCAGCTGTGTAGAGTATCACAAGGGCAGATATGGATGGATAGGTTGGGTCAATATGCCTGTGACCCATCCACTCAGGAAGCCAACACACCTTTTAATGTCTCCTAGAAATAACTCATTTTTAGCAATTCTTTCTGTGAACTTACCTGCTGGGTCACCTTACAGCCAGTTTCCAGCCTGCTCACAGGAGAACGGTGCAAGCAGAAAGGAAATCTAACTTCTATCCTTAGTCTTAGCATTACTTTAGAAAAAAAATGGAGACGTACTAATGGAATTACAGTTGGCTTGTTGGTAAATGGCAGCTGACAAAGAAAACTCATTCTGGTAAGTGGGATGATAACTAAGATTACAAAGAGTTGATGGGGATGGCCAGGTGATCTCGTGATGCAGGAGCTGGAAGTAGGAAAAGCAAGAGGTTCTCTAGGATGATTTTGATAAAAGCCTTGTGTGAGAGACAGCTTAAATGACTACTTAGACCAAACCACAAAGATTTAAGCTAGGATTTACTAGGAAATTCAGAGTAGTAATGGAGTGTTTTCATATTTTTACTTATGGTTTATCTCTTTTACTCTCTTCAGAGTATAACATAACTCTATCAAGGACTTCTGCAAAGTCTGTGTTGTTCGCTTCAAATGCTTCTTTTCTGAATCACATGCTTCAGCCGCTGCTTTTCTAAGTAGTGAGCTGTATACCAGTGTCAGAAATACAAAGCTTTGGGATAAATCTCTTAAGATACAATGAGTGCAGGAATATGCACTGATGCTGGGATTTTAGGAAGGCTGCTGAACTGTAGATGCTATTTGTAGGAGAGGTTGTCTTTGCCTAGCCATGCCAGAGAGACTTATCAAGGCAATGTGTAACCTACCAGGAGTACCTCATCTCACTTACAAAGGAAGGCAGAGTGGCAGAAACTAGTTCTAATGTGCTTGCTTGCTTGAGTACTAGTAGCAATAGTTCATGGATGTTAGTGTAAATTACTTTATCTAATATTCAACAGAGTAAATTCACTGGGCAACTACACTACCCCTAGGGCACAAAGTGCCAGGGCTTGAGTACTGTCGGGTATCATCATGTGTAGCCATGCCTAGACACAAGATTGAGAGATGGTAGCCTCAAGAATGTTCATTTAATGAGAATTTTCCAAAATTACATTGGAATAACATTGTTAATTCAAATTTTGTTGAAAATAAGTTCAAAACTAATCAAGAAATATGTGAGGGTTGTTTACTTTTTTAGTTTTTACCAGTACTGTGGTTTGGAAGATGTTTCTTTACAGCAGTGATGTGACTTGTTTTTATTCATTGTAAGAAATTTTAAGAGTTATCTGTATGTATAAAATATTTTTAAGTTAGATAAAGTTGTCTCTGCAACAACAGATACTAATTTTGCTAGTGTAAAGAGAAATTGTTTAAGTCCTAGTAATAAGCTATTTCTCGCATATTATTAGCAAATTATTAAGTTGGTAGCAGCCTACTAAGAAATAGCAGAATTCTCTTACTATTGGCAAAAATGCTTGCTTGTTTGTGAGTTCAGAATCACAAAACTGCAGAGGGACATGAGAGGAGAACTGTAGTGTTGCCTTAGCATGATCTGAAGTGGACAGTAAAAAAGGATACATTGCCTTGCCCATGTAAACAGCAATAAAAATGCCATGTGTTTACAGATGTGTGTTACATGTTACGTGACATTAGCATATAGCATACAAATTATTTTGACAAACACTTAATTCACATGTAGCCCATGTATTTGTTGCATCTCATAAAACCTAAGAGAGACTGATGGCTGCAGAAGGGCACCATGAACATAGGAGCTATACAGAAATCACGCAGTGGCAATAGCGCTTGCTAGGCTGCAGAGCTGGTTTGTGGTTTGAGTATCTCCCATCCCTTGAGTGCTCCCTCCTTCCAAAGATGGATCCCTCACTTTGGGTGCTGTGCTGCACTGACAGCATGTAATACCATCAACCCTGCTTCTAAAACAGAGCAGTGGGGCTGTTCCTGCCTCCTCTCTGTACAAGCATGTGCTGAAACATGCCTTAACTGCACTGTGAATGAAAGCATGGGGATAAAGTATCAAAACTTGTTTCTAACATTTCTCTGGAAGAAGCTGAAACTACACCCTTCTACACTTCATATAGGTGTCTGGATTTCCTGTGCAGTATGAAAAGTATTTACAAGTTTCTACAGTTTGGGGGGTTTTATCACTTCACAGCAGTCCCATAATTTTGCTTGCAAACCATCAATTCTTCTGGTCTCCTTAATTACAGTTTATTTTTTTTCCCATTATTTTCTGTGTTAAATATGTTCCTGTTGTCCCCACACCCACTTCCTCGACTCAGAGGAACTTCAAGAGTGAAATCAATGCTTGCTGTTCTGTTTGCAAGAAAAATGTCAGAAAGTTTCAAACATGTAAATACTTTTGTCATTACATCTTTAAGGCTTCTGACTCTTCCACTAACCACATGAGACAGGAAATACCAGAATGCTGTTAATGGGGTTAATGACCCACGAAAGTCATAATGTAGTAACTTTTTGAGTATGGAGATGTCTTTGGGTTTGTTAGCTCTGCAAATTTCACATCATTCCAGGGTATAGAGCAATCTGTTTTCATTAGCTTTTATTTCTTGTTTCCTAAGTGTGGTATGATGCCAAAACCAGACCTTAAATCTTGTCTTAAATTCAATTGTACCTTAATGTAAAATGAATCACTAGCATTATATAATTTACACTGCATAGTCTACATTGCTTTGTTTATATTTTTAGCAAAAGAAAGGTGCTATTATATTTGCTAAGGTAAATGGAAACAGATGTTTCAGACATTGCTTAAGAAAATCAATCCTGAATTAGTAATGTAGATTGCCAATAGAAGGGGTCCCTGCTCTGACCCAGTGAGAGGCAGATTGCTGCTTTGTACTGCAGTCATTTGCTGCACAAGATACACTGCAGGAATGCGTTAAGCATGGGATTCATTCGGCTTGGTAGTTGTCCAATAGTTATAATCTATTAAATGTATTTACTCAGAATAGTAATGCAGATGCGTTGTGACTTGTCCCATTAAAATATCTTTTTCTTCTTCCTATGGAACTGCATAACTAATTTTGCTTTTTCAGCTCTTTAAAACAGAAATGACTTGGTTGCAGTTAATGGAATTAAACTAGCAAAGCAGTAAGCAGAAGCAAGCTATTTATTTTTAATCTAAAGCAAAGCCTAGTATCTAAATTTTTTAGAGATAAATTAGTTAAACTCTCAAATGTAATGAGAATAGCATTCTCAACAATGCATACATATATATAATAGTGATTAATAATATGCTGTATCTACATCATGTGGGTTTCTGATTTCCTCTAATTGAGAAACAAGGATGGGACTAAGAATCTAGGTATTACAGGGGGGGAAAAGGCTGCGGCTACACAAATCTGCTCTGACTTCAGGGGACAACAATTTCTAGTGCAGATAGCTCACAGGGACCATTCTTGTTTTCCCGGGATGGGGGTTTTGCTTGGTTAGTTATTTTGTTTGGGGAAGCCTGGCATGTTTTATTTGTTTCATTTTTCAGAACTGAGTCTTTATTTGCTTTGTAAATTGAATAAATTAATTGGGAGTGAAAACTAGAACTAAACCCACTTTCTCATAGGTATTCCTAAACTTATATATCTATTATCTATTCCTAAACTTAGCTATCAATACATCTCTGGCAATTTTGAACTGACTCTTCCCAAGTGAATTTATTAGATATAATAGAGAAATAGCTCAAAGAGCAGGAATCAGAAGCCACGATTGTCTTCCCAAATGAAAGCTTACCATTAAGATGCCAAGTTCATGTTTTCTTATTCCCTTTATTTTTATCGCATTAATCTTGATTTAATTCCTGCATAGTGAGGACAGACCACTGCAAAGAGAGATCAGACAGTCTGCTGCCCATGGTAGTGTAAGAGTTTTGCTGATGGAAAATGTGGCTTTGAATTCTCTGGAGCTGGTGGGGGAGTTTAGCATAGATACTCATATGATGAGATGTGAGTTAAGCAATTGTACAACAGCATGGATATCATAAACATTAGCTATATTTCCTATCTCTGTTCTGCTTTCTGGCTGTTGGACAGCCTGGATATAGCTACATAATAAATCACATATCTCCACATGGCTTTTTGCAAACTGAATGGTTAGCCTTTCCTCTCATCACTCCCCTTCTGTGACTCTTTCCTTGTGCCAATAACGTTGCTGTGTGTCAGGTTAGGTAAGGGAAGTACCTAGCTGCAAAGCATAGACTTTTGCTTGAGCTGGTATCTACTATTTTATTGCTTCCAATATTTCAGATAATTAATTTATAGCTCAGTGCATATATATATATATATATGTACCTTATTTTGATGTCTGCAGCATTAATTTAAATTTATTTAATTTTCTTTAAATTAGTATGCTTTAAATAAATACAGTTAGCCAAGTCCAAGTAATTTAATGCAAGCAAGACTTTCTGCCCAGATCTGCATTATCCATGCCAAGAGGGGTGGTCAAAAAATATATAGGTGAATCCTATTATTAGCCTGGTAATATGCATGTTTCCCTTACAAAGCTGTCCATAAGAATTAAATTTAATTTTAGGTATGAGCTACAGAGAGTTATAAGAAGTTGCATAGTCCGAATATTCTAATTTGATTTCTGTCCTTCTGCCAAGTGTATTGCTTTGGGTATCCCACCTACCTTTGCTACCTGTAGTAGCCCTAAATTGGTATGAACAGGTCAGATACAGGCTCAATTCTGTGAAGAAAGGAACAGGGGTTTCTCCTTAGCTAAGGCCTCACATACAAAACTGCGTACCTACCTTCCTCTCCCACGAATCTACATGTGAGGAAGACAAGAATCATAATGAGTACTCGATAAATCAAAAATAGTGAGAAACTGTGCCAATAAACAATAACAAAGTAATATCACATAGAGATTTGGGCTCTCTGAGTTCACATGTAGATTCACTGATTTATCTTTATTCTGTAGTAGCTGTTGTCTGTTAGTTGTGCCTTGAATCAGCCAGGCAATGTTCCCTGGCATTATCACTGATAACCTTGATAATACCTAGTTAGTCTCTTTATAAAAATGAAGTTACCATTGTTACACCATTGCATCTAGAGCACATCAAAATATTAATGCCACTGCTTACTACTCTGATGCTTTTTCAAAATAGTAAGATGCATGGTTTTTAATAGAGCTGATCTGCTAGTTTATGCCAAAAGCAAAACCGTAATGTGTGTCACAGGGCAAGGGCAAAGTGAAGGGCAAAGATTAAGTTCTGCTTACTCTAGCAGAATTGTCTTCCCCTAGCAATCAGTTTCACAGTTCTAGAAAGTACACAGAAACAGCAGTCTGTACAGACATTTACCGGTGCATTTGTAAAATTCAAAGGGAGATTAACCAGACAAGTGAAAACAGTCTGGTTTAATTTGCGAATTTCTTAATATTTTGATTTAGTGTCATTTTTATTTTCTATTAATGGTGAAAGATTACTTATTTCTTACATCACCAAGTCTAACAAATCAGATTTTGTGATGTATGTAATGAAGAGTCCTGTGAGTCTTGAATTCTGCAAGTAGCAGTGCAAAAAACAATGTGCAGTGTATTTGTTGAAAGGTTTGTGTGCATTCCCTTTTGCACTGATCTTAATTGCACATTCAAATCCAGCAAACCAGAGCTGTGCTATCTCAGATTGCATCATGTAGCAGTGTATAAATCTAGTTGCAATGGCCTTTCACCAAGCTGAGATACTGGAGAATACAAAAAAAAAAAAAAAAAAAGTGGAGTGGAGGACACCTAAGTATTAATTCACCGCTACTTCCAGTGTATGCAAAGTTTTACCTACAAAAGTAAAGAACGTGAATTATTCTCTAGTTATTCTCTAGAGCATTGTCCTGATTTTGCTGGGATAGAATCATAGGCCAGCCATGGTCTACCAGCTGTTAGCAGGTTTGAGTCAGCCCAGAGCTTAAGCTGGGAGGGGCAAAATCCAGGACAGCTGCTCTGGGCTGGCTACAGGTGTATCCCATACCACACCCATTATAAAAGGAGAAGTTTGTTGACAAACTTTGTTCTTCCTGCTCTTTTGCCGCCTTCTCTTGATGGTTGCCATCCCTGGAGGGTCTCACTCATCATCCTGCTCCTGAGGACTGCTTTCCTGCTTATTGTGACAGCCATACATTCGCTGGGCTGAGTATAACTTTGTATACTTTATATCGGCTTTAGTATTGACATTCATTTTGCTGTTTCATTAAATCCATTTTCATTTGAACCCACAAGTTTTCTCTCCTTTCCCAAATCCTCTTCCCGGCTAGGGACAGGTCACCAGGTGACAGAACAGCTTCTATAATTTAGACTCGAATGTGGACCAAATGTAGACAAGCATATTCTCTAGTTCATGCCTGTCACATGTTTATCTGTGTGTGACATCACTAGGCCAACAGAAGAGCAAAAATACCATTCTGGTATATTCACCATGTCTGTACATTAGAAACATACTTGCATCACTCAACAGTGTTAGCCATAGAAGAAACTGAACAGCTATGTAGCACGATATAGAAAACATAGCATATGGCACATTGCTATATTGTGAAACTGAGAAGCTATAGCTTTTTAAAAGTTAATCATATTGCTGTTCTACTTGAGTAAAATTAAATGTTGGCTAATATGAAAAATTAGATTTCTGAGAATCTTGGCACCTGAAGGATGGAGGGAGAGACAGGAAAAAGACTGGGTTTTAGATATCATGTTTGATTACAGGATTTGGATATAAAGGAGGTCATGAAAAGCTTTATATAGATGTTTATGTAGGTGAAAGTATGAAGCTGAAGCCAGACCTGTTGTACCACCAGCATTGTTGAACCTTTTCTGTTACGATCAAATTCCTACATTTCTAGCACATAGGGTCCAATGGAACTTCAACATTTCAACATTCAGTATATTCTGTGGTAAATGGAAGCTTAATTTTACTTATTATTTGTGGTCACAGATCAAACATCAAAGCATGTTACAGTTTTAGATTTAAGCATAAAGAAATTAGCTTGCTAAAATTTAGGTATTTACAGCATTGTAGTTCTACTATGCTAAGGTCCTCCTGATCAAACTCTCCAGAAACTGTTGTCACCATTTGTTATGAAGGCATCAAGAATATGAAAGCTAACAGTAAACCAGATGCTTATCAGGGTAGGAAATAATCTTGTAGTTCAAACCTGTCTCTTTTTCAGAGAGTTGTGTATCATCTAATTCACTTCTTCAAAGGCTAATGTGCAACTAATTTGGAGTCGTTGTTAGACAAGGCACCATCTCTCTATTTGCTGACATGTCCCTTTGTTCTGCCTAGAAAATTTATTTAGGTGAAATTTGAAGACACTAGATATTTGCAGAAACTCTGTGGATATTTAACAGCTTGAGTTACTCTCTAGGTATGTGTAGATCTACAACTACGCAAGGTGCACAGTAGATCACATCCATCAGGGAAGTGTCGAACCAATTGCACGTATATTGCTCAGATGGTCAGAGTGTGCATAGCTAATCCAGTGTAGTTCTGAATGCTTCAAACTTAATATGCATAGGCAAATTGACTGTGCATTTTGTAGTTACACAGAGGCAGCTGAGTAACTTCAGATTTACTCTGCACGTGGTTTGCAGATGGTCCATGCACACAGAGTGTATTGAGTGTGCTCTGGAATTATCTGGTTTACAGCAATGTATAAAGTATATATCAATATATTTTGCCTAGGAAATTTCAGAAGAAACACAATTCTATTCTCAAATATTCAGAGTCCCTTATTCTTCCAGAATTTGAAATGTCTTGCCTCCTGATCCACTGCTTATAAGAAAGTCACTCAAACACAATGAGAGATGAAAAAGGAAAAAAAAATTTCATTCAGTTCAGAAGGCGAGTAGGAAAGAAATTAGAAAGAAATCTGTATTTCATATGCTCTTATATTCTTTCATTTGTTGAATTACCAATGCAATGCTAAAGAAAAAAAAAGTCTATTTCGATTGTTTAAGAAATCTGTAGTTATTTAATATTTAATAGATCACTTGATATAAATCAGAAGGATATCAGTTGATTAACTGGCCTGATATCAGTTGTTATCCATCATATACACAGATAAGTGAGAATAAATTTGAGTATAATAAAGGAAATACGAAACTTTCAGTTAGCCACTGTGATATGACAGATAAAAGTGATATAGGATTAAGACTGTAGTGAATTCTGTATGTATTTAATATTGACTTTTAAATTTATAGAGGACTTCTGTTTGCAGTTCTGAAGACTTATAATCATGGAAATCCATGAAGGAAAGGAAAATTCATCTGGAATATCATCCTTTAATCTGCTAAGTAGGGGATAAAGTGTATTTGATCTTCATAAATCTCCTGAAACATTTTGGTAAATACATCCTACTTAGGTATGTTTACAGGTGTATATCTGGCTGGCTCCATGTACATTTGACATACCTGAGAACATTCTAGGATTAGTTATAGAAAAAATGTAAAGTTCCCTTCTACAGGAAAAAATATAGGTATTATTAGAAAAGCCCACAACACTTGCTGCTTTTTAATCTCAGTATGTAAACACAGTAGCTGAATCAAATGGTTTTGCAACATAACTAATGACTATGAAGTAGCCCGCTCCTATGCACGTGCAAGTTTACCTCCTTGTTCTGCGTGCCAGCTGGGGACACTCAGCTGAACTAAAAGGTGATCCTTCCAGAGCACCATAGGGTTTCAGATCTCACCTTTGCTCACTACTTGCTGGCTGTCCATTTCCTTCCTCTTCAAAACATGAGATTGCCCTTGCTACTGTCCAGCACCTCCCTCCCACAGCGCCAGGACTCGTTTTGCTTGCTGTGCCCTTGCTGGCCACTGTGGCAGGGAACACTGAGTGCCATGTACAGTGGGATTTTTGGACAATGAAGGGAATTTTCAAAGGAAAGATGGCAAAGGGGAAAACCAGCCTTCTGGGTCTCACAAGGAGGAGAGGTAAAGGCAGATGTGGCTGTGTATCCTCATTTGCTAGTGTCCATGGGGATTATACCTATGCTGAAAGAGGTTTCATTCCTTCCTTTGCCAAATAAGATGAGCAGAGGAGAGCCTGACTGTCTCTTTGAGTGTCTGTAGCTCCCTGAAGCCCACAGAGGAAGTGGTATCCATCTCCCATAGTATTTCAATAGTGGCTTAGTATGAGATCTTTTTCCCAAATTACAGTGCCACTTACAGGGATCAGCAAGGTCAGTGGTGGGGCTAGTAGGTTTTTTCCTTCTTTCCTAATATGTACAATATTGTCAGAAATAATGTCAGAGTGTACAAACTGTGAGTTTATAACTTTTCAGCAGTTAAGAGACTGAAGAGTCAATTCCCAGAAATAAACAGAACGATGAAATGGGGCACTGGAGGATGCTCTCTATGTAGAGGAAAATGTTTTAAATCCTTATTGGATGATGTACACTTTCTTATATCCTTTTTTCCCCCCTAACAGAGAGAGGACAGGAGGATTCTGTTTCCTTTCGGGATTAGAGAGGGAAAGCTTTAGGGAACTGTTTTTGATATGAGTCTACACTCTACAGGGGTGAATAATATGTGTTTTGGTAGGAGAGAATAGCCCCCTTTTAATGTTTTTTTACAGTGAGAAATCTGCCACCTCTATTCTTTAGAAGTCATTCCTCTGATTGTGGGTGATGATTCTATACATCCGAGTGAAATATGCTTTTTAAAATTTATTTTTCTGAGAAATCAAGAAAATTTGGGTTATGGAACCCATAAGCACTTTGAACCCCTTCTTATTTCATCCACTATATTGCACTACTCAATATGTATGTGTGATTGATTGTGCTTATCCTGGCATTAGTGATCTAGAGGATTGGGGGTTTATTATTTAGTATATTCTAGTGACCTTCTTTTTCATTTTCCAGCTATGTTTTTCCTTCTTCTCCCTTTATTTCTCATCTAATTTCTTATTCTTCTTATTGGCTTTTCCTTAATAGAAAGTTTAACCCTATCTATATTTTCTTTTCTTCCTGCTCCTTTCCCAGTATGCTGTTCTTCCACCTACTTGGTTATTTTTATTTATTTTCGTCTCTGTATTTTTATACTGCTAATCTTCCAGTGTTCCTGTTTTTTCCTTTTCATATGCTTTGCTTTCTCCCCTAATTCTTTCTACATTCATTTATGGTCTCCTCTTGATTCCATTTTTTGCTCTATTTGCCTCATCTTTTTCAGCTTCTTTCCATTGTTTTGTTGTTTGTTTGTTTGTTTTTAATTTTGGAATTTTCCATAATTCCTGGTTTTGTTTGTTACCTTTTCATTTGTTTTAATATATTTTCTCCCAACCATCTCTTGTATTCTTACTTCTGTCACTCATGTCTCTAGTTTATTTCAATGAGTACTGACCTGCATTAACCCTGAAGTCTCCTGAAAGGATGACTGATCATTTTGCAAGGACCCCAGCAGTGGGTGGAGACTGCAAATATCTCTTTACATTCAGGCATGAGGGATATATGTGGCGTTGTGTTCCCAAATATGCATTTCATCTGTATGTCTGATGTCACCAGAAAATTATTCTGCAGAATGAAGGATGCTGGATCCATAGTTTTAACAGGACTTCTTTTTATCTGTTTTTTGTTGTTTGGTTTTTTTTTTTCCCCATCAGGTTCTTCTCAATTGCAATATATAATCACATATGTATATTAGAATACTCCCAGAATTATGTAGTTACAGATATTGAATAAAGAACCAGATATATAGTAACAGTTAATTTGAAATAAAAAGTGTCAGTTGTTCTTATTTTCTAGAAAAACTGCACATGCAAAAACTTTCTTGGAACCACTACTTTACTACCTTCTAATATGCAGAGTTGAATTTGATTTGTTTAATAGGAATTCTGATTCTACAGTGCTTGTTTTCTGATACTTTCGCCAAACTCAGTGGAAATTTATGCATTAGTTCCAGTGAACTGTACAATTTATATTTATCAATATAATTCTGATGTATTCCAGAAGAGTGTGATGTAATTTTAAGATAATTAGAGTTATGAGGAAAGAATATCTGTGATTGTTCTTCAGTATCATGCTTTTGCCTATTTAATGTCCTGGAGTTGAGAAATTATTAGAGTTTATATAACTAGCATAAGAACCACACAAGTGCATCTTCCAAAGGTCAAATCACCAACTAAACTGCTTATTATATCTTTCTTTACCTAATTTTCAATATTGTGTATTTGAACATTTCAACACAGCATAAACAAACGAGCATTTGAAAATAAACGTTATATCTTTCTTACTTGATGATTTTAACATGTTTGTTCAATTTTTTCTTTTCTACTTTCTTTTAGTATTTTCCTATGCAGAAGAATAAATGGTAATTAAAATGTGCAGGATGAAAAGATGGAGCAGTCAGTGCTTGTACCACCAGGACCAGACAGCTTCCAGTTCTTCACTAGAGAGTCTCTTGCAGCTATTGAACAGCGCATTGCTGCAGAAAAGGCTAAAAATTCTAAACAAGATCGTAAAGACAATGATGATGAAAATGGGCCAAAACCAAACAGTGATTTGGAGGCAGGAAAAACACTCCCATTTATATACGGCGACATACCTCCAGGAATGGTGTCTGAGCCCCTGGAAGACATGGACCCATATTACATCAACAAAAAAGTGAGTCTAATATCAGTCCTGTTCATATGTCGGTGTCTAGAGTGCATTATCATGTTCACTTCATTTTTGTGCAGTGGGTCATATAGCTTGTTACCTCAGTCTGTTAATCGCAGCCCTGTAGGAAAATGTCATTCTAATAACGTGGAGGCATTTGAGCATAGCTAAAAGAACTGGGTGTACAACAAGAGCAGAAAATGTTTGATGTCAGCAATACACATACATTCTCCCTCCAGAAAGTTAGTAACTAAATATTTAATATCTTTTACTTATGAAAAGTTGATTTAGCCAGCGTACATTTTTAGAATACATTTACCCTTGTGTGCTCTTGGCACAGTGGTCCTCCTGTTCTACGTAAGGAGGATTTTTGCAGTAATCTTATTCTTACAATTAAGCTAATAAAATTGGCAATAAATATACCATTATGACTGCTTCTATAGCATGGTTGTCCAATGGATGTAACAAGGTATAAATAAATACTGTAAAAATTCACTGTTTGCTCAATCATTAGCAAAGAGGCCACTGTCCTCTATGACACAGGACAGAATCCATCATTTTTAATGGTTACTAACCTTTCATCCTTTTCTTTTAATTTGCATCAAAATTTATTCCTTTGATGTAACAGAGTTTATATCAAAGGAACATTTATATCAAAGCTGAAACACAGTATGTTATCTTTAATTATAAGCAGGATACAATACCTATGCAAACGTGTATACATAATGGATGACATACTTTGCAAACTTTAAAAAAGTGAATCTATATTGCAACTGAGTACACCAATATGCCACCTTTTCCCCAAGGTTCTTCAGATTTAATACTGATGGCATGAACTAATGCATAGCACATTTTATTCCCAGAAACCTGCCTTGATAGCAAATTCATAGGAAATTTATTGGAATCAATAGAGAAACACATAGATAAGCAGAAAATATCATAAAGAGAGTGTAAAACTGATGTAAAAGTTTCTGGTGGGACTGGCCTCAGAGAGCCCTCGAATCCTTTCAGGATCATTCTATTGCACAGGCCATTTGTAGCAGAAAAGGTTCATGGTTTATAGTGACAGCTAGCTTGGGTGATACTTTAATTATTAGATACTATGACAACTCTATAAATATCAAGACAGGAGTTATTTTGATTGTTAAAACGTGCTGTGTTGTAAGTGTCTAGCTTGCTAAATTTCATGTGATTTCTGAGAGTATTTTGGTAAGAAATAAAATACTATGTGAAAGAACAATATTTTTATCTTTATTATTTGATGCCTCTGAAAGAGCCTTTAACTGCCATTCACAGTGTATGAAGACTTATCTTTAAATCACAGATCTACTTTTACAAAGATAAAAGATGTGTTTCTATAAAAACAAGCCTTGTAGAGTTCTGTACTAATTGTGTCTGTTTATGATACAGTATCCCATATAATTGCATCCCTACCTGCCCACTGCTCATCCTGGACCTTTATAGTCAAATCTGTCTGTCTTGTGTGTCTTACAGTGAAAACAGATATGTGATAGGTATGACCCGCAGCTATGCTTCTTGAACCCCTGGAAATGTAAGACCCTTTCAGTCCCTTCTCAGAGCTGAAAACTTACTATATTAGCCAGGTCTGATGAATTGCAAGAAATGGAGTGACATCGGCTGAATATCTTCAGCCAAGTTTCTGTACTATTTGAAAGGAAGATTCTTTTTATTTGCACGCTAAATAACTTTTACAAGTGAGCCGCATACTTGCTGGGATTCTCTTCTTTGTACTGAAGTCCACACATCCTCTCCATGCATGTGCTTTAGTCTTTTACAGGACAGAAATAGAAACAGCCCTATCAGCCAAAAGACAAGACAAAAATTTCTCACATATTGCAATTCTCTTTCGTTTTTCTTCCTTCAGTAACAGGAAAATAGCTTTTCCTAATAGAAATCCACGATCTATTTCAATTTTACATCAGTAATTTGACTTTAAAACATCTAATTCCTAGATCTTGCCTAGCTGCACGTGAATTCTGGAAATACTTTTCTCTTGTTTCACTTGTCTTTTGAGATTATCAGTAGCAGTTGAGGCTCCTGCAAGTCTCAGACTGAGAAACAGTTAGAAAAAAGCCTGAAGCAGAAGAGAATATGTCCAGGAAGACATGAAGGACTCTTAATGCTCAATGCATTTACCTCTGTACAATTTAACATTTGAGCTTCTTTGTTATTCCTCTCTGAATTCCACATTGTAAAGCCATGGAGTCAATCAGCACACCCTTTCGCAGTGTAACAGTCTGAGAACTGCTGCACAATGGTTAGAGATTTTTTATTTCTGCCTGGGGAAGCATGTGTCTGAAATGATATGGATCTAATGAAAAGCAGTAGAATGAAGAAAATACTTATTTGCAAGAAAAAGTTAGGGCAAGCTTATGGATTAGCACATGCCACTGTGGCTCCAGACCTCTGTTAAGATCTCTGAATAAACTATACCAGTTTGGCTTCCAAACTTTCAAATAGGGAATAGAAATGTTTATCTACAGCACTTATCAAATGATACTAATGAACATGGTAATAGTGTTTATGTAGGAAACCTGCACCAGAATTTTAGGAATATCTTTATTTTGAATGTAGGTCATGAGTGAAATAATCCATAGTTTGCCTCATATGCAAGTATTGCATCCTACTTGCTGAGGAGGTTTTTCCTATTTTTAGCAAGACCAAACACGTTCACAGTTTTGTTTTTTTTTTTTGCATGCATTGAATGTGGAAACATCATCTAGAGTGTTTTACATTTCATCCTTGGGACTTTTTTCTAAGCAATAGGTTTGTGCTTGCCATGATTTGATACAGTTTAATACAGAATAAGACAGGAATAAAAAAAAATAATTTAGCTGGTCTTAATTTGTGGATAAGGTAGCCCTGAGATGAAAAGTTAAAAATGGGAAAACTTGCTAAGGGAAACAAACAGGTGTGCTAGTTTCATGGTTTTGTAATTGTGCTTCTATGCAAAACATACAACCAAAGAAGAAGTATCCATGCCCAATACTAATCTGAAGTTGAAAGGAAAAGGAAAAAATTTACAACTACTGTTTGTTAACAGCCCATTATAGCAAATTTACACGCCTGATAGTATTATTGATTTACATTGTATCACAGCCAGAATGTCAGCAACTGTGCCCTTGGAATATAATTAATATTATATAATACAATAAACTACAATTTCTTATACTCTTATTATTTTATTATAATGAAGTGCTGCTGACTGTGGTGGTCAATAATACTGGTCTCTAGAACTGTGAAGATTAGCATCCTAAATGGTTGCAATGCTCTTTTTTTTTTTTAATCCAAAATTGAGTAAAAATGAACTTGGACTTTACCCATTTTTCACATTTGACTTCTGTGTAAGTGCAAATCAGCGTGTTCCCGGTATAATAGTGACTGCATGTTCATGCTCAAGCTGCTGTCACAAAGGATCAAGGAGGTTTGTTCACATCACTGAGAGAAAGGATCAGCTGGAAACCCCTAAGATCATGACCTGCAGGCATGCATCAAAATCTGGTCCACACAGTTTCATAGTTTAAGGACTAGCTATTTGGTCTTGAACCTAGGCTATGACATTAAAGAGGAGGAAAAGAATAGGTGGAACTATATGGGTCTTACTTCACTTTCCTCCTGCTATAATATAGATACAGTATTGTTGATTGCCTCTTGCCAGAAGGATGCTGAATGATGTCTGTCGGAGAAGCTGCCTGCTTTTGTCCTGGCACTTGGTAATATCAGTCCCTAATCTGATCAAACCACTAGCTCAGGGGTCCTCAAACTACAGCCCACGGGCCGGATACAGCCGGCCAGGGTCCTCAATCCGGCCCGCCGGTATTTACAGAACTCCTCGCCCCCCCCCGCCCCGCCACGGCCCCCGCTGCTACAAACCGTGCCACCGCTGCCCCATCCTCCTCCTCCTCCTCCTCCGCAATGCGTGGCAGGCAAGAGGTGCGTGATCTCCTCTGCCAGGCAAGCTCAGTCGGCAGCCTCTGGACTGCGAGGTCCAGCCAACTCGGGCGAATCGCCAGAGCC